>PNEQ01120327.1:7528-37100 GCA_003012365.1 Medauroidea extradentata | reverse complement strand
CTTTTTTTTTTTTCGTGATAGAGGTGCAATTCCACATTTCTTGAAACCTGCCAGGACATTTTCTTCCTTTACAGAATGAAAAAATTTATTCAATAAGCCTGGAAACTAATCCTTTGGTACTGTCGATTCATTCCTACCAGATCCTTTCTTCCACTCCAATATTATTTCTCACCATTTCATCTTTGTGGGCCGGAAAAATGCCACATCTAAGGGCTGAGTTAAATGAGTTGAGTTACTCGGTAGAAATATGAATGCTATGTTATTTTCTTTACAAAGTCTGATTGACTCTAAAGTCAAGTGTGAAGACAAATTGTCCCCAATAATAACTTTCTTGCCTTCTAGTCTCCTCAAATACAGAGTGGCTATGGTTTGGACCCAATCCTCGAAACAATAAGAATCCAGCCACCCAGACTTCGTTAGATTATATCTGGCACCAGCGGGATCCGCTTCTGTCCAACTCTTAATAAAGATGCTGTGCTTTGTATACTACATAAGGAGGTAGCATGGTACCATTTTCTGCTGCAGCTAACATAACAGAGGTTAATTATTTAGATGAATTAATTATACATTCTGGGTACTTGCACTCTCGCCTAATTATGACTTTATGCCTACTAGGATTATCTGTAAAATTACTTTCATCGTAATTGATGACGTGTAAGTGTGGAACTCCGGCTAGCTCTTGTTCAAGTTCATAGAAGTATGAATTTATTACCTCGGGAGAACCTGCTGCTCTCGCTCGCTTTATGTGATGGTACATTATTGATGCCAATACATTCTTATGACGTCTAAGAAAACTGTTCACAAAATATCGACCTGGACTTTACCTCTACAGTCCAAAAAGTATTTCACCAATAACTTTAAGGTGAACTAGTCAACAGGATAACCCCAATCTCCACATACCTGTAGTCTACTTATAAGAAGACAATCTTCTTCAACTGTGAGAGAGGTTTTTCCACCACTTGGTTTGATGCCATTACCTTTTTTCCAGTGCCTTTAGAGAACACTGAAATTTATTCCATGTTTTTCGGTAGTTTTTCTTAGGTTTTTGCCACGTTCCAAATCGACAACAACATTCTTGATTGAATCTGCATCGTAGATGTTGTAACCTACAGCTGTAACTGGTTTATACTTTCTTGGCATGGTAGGTATCCAGAATACAATACCATCTGAAACAAAAGTAAATGTCTACTGTTAGTTTACCACAGTAGAACAAATGTAATACCGTATCAAAATTTTTACCTAGTTAGGTACCAATATCTATTCGTGAAAAAATTAAAGCCTTCTTAGATTTTGCTAAATGGTACCAAAGGTACACTTAATTTTAGGTAAAATTATTTAAACTTTGTTTGTAGAACAGCTCATTGTAAAATTATATTAATTTGTTTTACACAATTACATGGCACTTTTAGTATTTATAACGAAGAACACCAGAAATAAAAATCTCAAAATGGCGTCAATTGTTTGTTTTGAACAGCCAAACTTTATATCTTTGGGATACGAAAACATTATGGGGTGAATAGAAACACTGTATTTTACACAGGAGTAGCATGAGGTCTGAATGAGGGCGAGGGGAGTTAAGCCAAGAAGGGGAAGAGGTAGCCACCAAATTTGCCAGCCACCATGCTTCTTTAACCTCAAAAGTACACATCATACTGGTATTTTTACTGGTAAATTAATGTATTATGCTCTTTAATTGATGTTTTAGGTTGAAAACTCTATATTTTAGCCCTGTTTACACACCTCCTAACTAATATTACCTCAATGTTTTAATTAGTCGGCCATATTGATACCAGCCACATCAAGCGTTTGTTTGGTTACAATTCCCGGCAATATACTCCATCTGGACCCTTCTAACATCTTTGGTATTTTACTGTTTCTGTTCACCCACCCCACAAATTCCAAAAGGATATATATATAAAACCTAGAAGGGTGGAAGCAGCTATTTCCAAGGCTCTCAGGTAAAGCCTATTTGAAATTGGCCCGCCATTTTATCGATAGTCAAAACATTGCCAGCTGATACATGTTGTAATGTAGGTTTAACGAAAATTGTGATAAATATTTTGGGATATTGATCGTTGTGGTATTTTGTATTTGTGGAGTTAATTACGAGTCCGTTACAACTACGCCTGATTAATGTATCACTAGAGAACATTCGTACCCTCGCCGACATGAAATATGCAATAAATTGCTGCAGTCAAAACATATCGTGAAGCCTATCTCAGTGTTTGGCTGCACACACTAACTACAGCAATAAAGTAAAAGATTTATCGTATTGCAGCTACTATAGGCTTTGTTTATGCAGCTTTGATAAATTGTATTATTATGTTATGGGTAGCTGCTATGAGACGGGATAAAATATATCGAACTTTTAGTTTACAACCAAGACAAATCAAATATTAACTGAACATAAAATTTACTGAATCATGTAGAATTTCATTACTGGGATGTGAAGGAAAAGGAATACTACATGATGGTATGGTATGGCCAAGGCTGGAATATGCTGCCAAAGAGAAGGATACATATATGGAAGTTGAGGTGCGGGAACTGAAAATGTGCAGAGAGGGTAACGGGATGGGTGAATAGCAGGTGAAGAAGGCAGCAGTACGATGGAGAGGACAAAGGGATATATAGGCCATCTGTAATGATGTAGGAAATGGTATAGAGTACATTGAAGGACAGAAGAAGAGTTGAAAGTCTGATCACTTGTGAATACAGAGGGAGGTTGGAGAGGGTAAAATTGCCACCTAGCTAAGGGAGGGTATGGGGGTGGGGGAGAGTAAACACCAGCGAGAAGGTTCAAGTGGAATGGAACAGAATGAATTGGGTAGACAGTCTATGCTTGTGAGGTCGTTGAGAGGAATATTTTACAGAATGATTTGGTAACTGTTAGGAGAAGATAGGTTCAGGAGGGGTTTGGGAATGGTAGCCTAGAGAGGCAGGTAAGAAGTGATCTCTCTTAATGGCGACAGACCAATTCCAAATATATATTTATATAAGTTTGAGGCTCTTAAATTGGGTTAGGGTTGGCGACAAGATTGTTGACTGTTGATATAGTTGACATGCTATATGCTTGGCTCTTGTAGTAATAAGAATGTTATAGTATTTATTTTTAATTTGTATAGTAATGCAGGCTTATTTGCATATGTTCAGACATTTTATTATTTACATTTATCAGTAGCCCTATAAACATAACCTTAACTTATAAAGTCTTACACAATATACTATACACAAAACTGATGTAATTATAATTACACACAACTGAAATGCATAATATGTATATTTTAGCCCTCATATGTTTACTTTAAAATTTTTTTAGTGTGTATATTTGGATTGTGAGCCAGTTACCTCGCTATCTACACATTTTTACCAATTGTTTTCGTCATGTATTTACGATTTGTTTACGTTCCTAAAATATTAAACGATAGACAGAGGTATTTATATGCTTTACATGCCACATATACATACACAACACATCGTAAGCTTTGTTTTTCTATTATTATCGGTATATAAACATAATTATTCGTAACCAACAACCTGCCACGCCCCTTTGTTTTGCCGTTGGAAAACATGGCCGACACAAGTTTTTTATGTGTACCACTGAAGGTTAATAATATAATGGTTCATAGAATGTTCGTGCCATGCATTTTACTATCCCATAATTTGTAGTGCCCTTGCCCCATGTTTTTAATGTCACTGCCTCTTCCTTTTTTAGTGGACTTACCCTACAATTTTCTGTTCACCTACCCTACATATTTTTGTCCATTTGCTCCAAGGTTTTTAATGTCTGTACCCAACATATTTAGTGGCCCTACCCTACAACTTTCTGTTCACCTACCCTACATATTTCTGTAGGTCTACCTCTGCTCTAAGATTTTAATGACATTGCCCCACATTTTTGGTGGTCCTACCCTACATATTTCTGCACCTCTGCTCCATGATTTTTCTCCCTGCTTAACATTTTAGTGGCCCTACCTTACAACTTTGTTCTCCTACCCTGCGTATTACTGTACCTCTGCTCCAAGATTTTTAAGGTCCCTACCCATTTTTAGTTATCCTATTCTACAACTTTCTGTTCTATCCTATATATTTCAGCACCGCTGCTTCAAGATCTTTAATATTCCTACCCAACATTTTTAGTGGTCCTACCCTACAACTTGCTGTATCTTTGCTCTAATATTTTAATGACCTTGCCCCATATTTTTAGTGATTCTACCCTACATATTTTTGTACCTCTGCTCATGTTGTTTAATGTCTGTGCCCAACAGTTTTGTGATCCTACCCTTCAATTTTCTGTTCCCTATGTACTTTCTATATCCCTGCTCCATGATTTTATATGTCCCTGCCTCACATGTGTAGTGCTCCTAATCTACAATGTTGTGTGTCATATACTCCATATCCTGTAAATTTCTGTACCTCTGGCTGCCTCCTAAAATGAAGACGTAACAATAAAATACTCTTTGAGGAAAGTGTTAAACAACAACTTGAGCTAGGCCTACCATAAAATGGTTAAAATTACGAATTTTGGTATCTCATTTCTAATGCCTTTCTGCACTCTTGTAGTGATGACATATTTGTACTTAGTAGGCCTATTCTGCAACATTTTGTGGGGTAACTTGACTTGACTTGTTAAAGGACAAGTTTTGTTAATTTTCTCCATATAATACGAAATTTACATTCTACGATTTTACTGCCAAATTCCCATATTGATGTGTTTCAAGATTTCTTCACTAAATCCCTGGGAAAGGCATTTATTGTGCAAAACAACTCGTAGACGAAATCGCAACACATTGTACAAAATCACATAACGTAATCGTGGATTTATTTAATTAAACAATGACCACAAAACTATAATGTAGGTTTGATATACGTTTACCATTACGTTAACCTCGTTACTATTTACAGAAGAACTACAAGTACGCTACAACATTATCTGGCTTAGTTCGTGACAACGGTAATTTCAATTAATTCGGAAAACTAAAGAATTTGCACAGTTCTTCTGTTACTGGATTATTACAGCAAGGACAAAAATTGTATCACTGTTTAGCACGGAACGAGAGATTTGGTTTTGAACAAGCATCGTCAAGTGACATCACACGTGACTTTTTTTATTGCTGTCAGTTCTGCCCTTACTCGCCGAGCATGGGCAGAAATGGCAGCCATTTCTGGCAAAACTGGCATCTGCTAGTCCCACCTGAACAGCATACCAAAAAAACACTTCCGGTAAAACGAACGCCTTCTGGCAGAAAACTAGCAGAACTGGCACAAAACTGGCAGACTGGCAGACCATGCGAACAAACCTTACATAACCTGAACATTTTTAATGCTTAAAATAAATGGGATATTAAAAATTATAATAAAAGTTGAAATGCTAATCCATTTTGCGTCATTGTGAGCTAATTTAACAGTCAATTACTTAAATATATCATATTTATATTTTATACATTACAAACGAAAGGTTAGTTCACAATTAAAAACTTAAGAACTAAGAATTATGCAGTAAGCGCCAAACACACACACAGAAAAAAGTCTTTAAGTAATTCTGGTTCATAATAAAAATGTTAATTCTTAATTCCAATCAATAACAACCCGACGACACTGCTTTCTTCAAATGTGTGAAATTACTGTTGATTTATCGATATATTTCGTCGCAAGTTGTCCGGAAGACTGCCAAGGAATGGTATAGATGAAAGACTAATGTAAGAAAATGTTAGAAATAAAAAATTGTTTCTCCATGTTTATTACTTGAATAATCTTAACAGTTCTTGTACAATCGGGTAATCACATTACACAGAGACTGCACGTATAAACCCAATAAAACTTTGCTTATTCGTAATGTGCAAATATAAATTAACAAATTTAAATTACTCAAAATATATATTTCAAGTGACTTTTGAAGCGTCAACCTTGAGGTCAGCAAACCAAAACTTAACCTAGCTACTGAACACTCCATGTAGACAGAGCTTCTAAACAAGTATTTCAATTTATTATGCGTCTGTACGTGTACATGTAATAAAATGTTTTATATTTCTGTTATTTTTAGCAAGAATTTCCATTAAATAAGATTAACATTTTTAAAATTAATAATATGCAGTGTATGCAAAACAGTAATATACTACGAGTTCTTCGCCAGCTAAATGGGATTTTAAAAGCCTTTCAAACAGCTTTTCTGTCGTGAAACTAAAAAATTAATATAAGATAAACTAAATTTTTTAGCTTGAAATGATCATAATATACAAAACCATCATACATAGCACCACACGTTTGTAACGTATGTTATTTAAATATCTGCCATGTTTATTTAACTTCCCAAATGCTCTGACTAGTTCGTTACCTTAATTCTCATGTTAAAAATATAAAATTTCACTATATCTGCTACTTCTTAAGTCATGGCCCACACGCCACACGACCTCACACAGCTTGTTAAGTTCTGTTGCGAATCGATACGTTAAGAAATACTCTTTCTATTCTTAAGTCAACTCTTAACTACACATCATAATTCTTAAGTTTTTAATTATTAACCCAGCTTAAACGAAATAAGCGGGAAATATTAATGGTCCATAGATGAATACATCGACTTACAGTGTGGCCAACCGAACATTTTATCTTTGTTTTTTTTTTTTCGGTGGCTTGTTGCCAATGTTAGAAAAAATTAGTTTCGAATTTTACTTATACAGATTAATTGATACATCTCTATATAAAGTTTTGAGAAGTTTTGTTTCTATTCACTCCATTGTTTCCATTCACCCCATTTTACAGAAAGCATGTGGTTGTGAGTCAGGCACTGGCTGACTCACAGATGTATTACAAAGATTGCAACACAGGGGTATGCAAGTGAAGTGAGCATGTGGTTATGAGCTCCGCACTAGCTGATTTATGGTTCGAGATGACCTATTGGGTGTGCAAAAAATTACGTGAAGTTGAAATTCAATCGGGCTATATTCTCACTAGAAGACAGCGTACTCGGTAGGCGAAGAGAAGCAAAAATGTCCTTTAAAATACTACGACTGTTGAAGCTAAATGGTTGGTTGCAAAAGTTACAGCCCGCCGAGCCGCGCGATATGTAGCCATCCTGTGTGCCTGCTTGAGAGAGACTCCCGATCTTTGGTGCACGCACCAAAACTGAAATTCCCTCTCAAGAAATGTGGTAAAGTGGGGATTACAAGATTTCTACAAAAACACATAATTACATGGTGTTTCGACAAATGATATGTTGTAAGTTTTTATTCTCCTTACTTTTACTGCATAGTATTTACTTATGTTACTGCTTGTATGGATATTATTAAATAAATAATAAATGTGAAAACTGTAGTTAGTGTATGTTGACACAAACTACATAGTACAGGTAAGTAATAACTATTAATTTAAAGAATTATGTTAAAATAAATACTGGAAATTGTAAATTTATTAATAGGTACACATAAAATTTACTGATGCTACTCCCTACACAACTTAATCTAGAGGATTCTCTTTCACTTCACAGAAACATAGCTTACTGACATATTCTGTGGGTAGTTCTCTCATCCGCGATGTGATGTAGATGAAAGCAGGATGGCTTATTTTAGCTAAACTCTCAGGGTACAATAACATGGTAATTTATAAAACCTCGGCGCAACAGTCGTAGAAAACATAAGATCTGTAACTCAAACCTCTGGCCTTGGGAATATATGTTCAGAATTAAAATACCAATGTTCCAAAATTTTTTAACACAGCAAATTAGTATCAAACGTAATTTAGGCGGTCCATTCTCTAGACAAATGTTGAATCAAAATTTTGTAGGCACAGTTCCTACATATAAATTTGCAAGAGGGGAATAATCATCTTATAATAAAGTCAAATAAATAAAGATAAATGTGTCGATCTTACAGTCTCGCAGTCGTCGACGTGAACCTCACCACAAAGCTATTAATTAAAAAAAACTAATAAAATTTTTGCCTCTTCTTAATATGGCCAAACTTTTGTAGGTTAGTTTACTACTCTAAGCTCTCTCCCTGTAGCTTCCTAAATTACCATGGCGGCAGATAAAGATAAAGTTCTTGCAGACCTATCTGCTGTGACATCTTGATGGTATGAAGGGGAGATAGGGAAGAACTATTGCAACAGCACAATAGTTTAAAAGGTTCTAGTTTAAAGCATTGTTGCCTAGGAGGTTTTAAACTTCTGCCCATAGAAATAGAAGTAAAATACTACTGAAATTACTGATAC
This sequence comes from Medauroidea extradentata, assembly GCA_003012365.1. Classification (NCBI taxonomy): domain Eukaryota; kingdom Metazoa; phylum Arthropoda; class Insecta; order Phasmatodea; family Phasmatidae; genus Medauroidea; species Medauroidea extradentata. Next base: position 28,898 of record PNEQ01120327.1, on the reverse strand, counting down.
ATTTTTAAATATTGAAAATACACAATTTAGGTTTTTGAAACAATAATTGGGGCAGTATTTCTAATTTAAAATCAATTAAAGTTCAAAATAACACTATAGATATAAAATTACATAAATACAAGAAAAAACAATTAATTTAATACATAAGCTCAAATGTATCTGTAATACCATTACAAAGTATGATTTTTATAATTTTTATGGAGTCTTTCGAGGCTCTGTGGCCAAAATTACGTTGAGGCCTTAAATGGCATAAAAATGTGCAAACACAATAAGTAGCTATCAAGGTTGTTTGAAAAGAGGTGTTAAATTAAGATACAACACAATTCAAAAGTAAAACAATAATAATCACTGAAAGATTACAAGGCACTTGGCGGCAGGTGTTCAGCAGGGCAGTTTGTGTACGACACGGTTATACAGGACTTGTTTGCAGTCTCATGTGGCCTCTGGTATTGCGGGATAGTGTACAAAATGCTGCAGATTTGGTCATCCTGAACAGTTGTGTGGAAGCAATAAGTTATATAACCTTAGGTTTTTTATGCACAAGTAATTTGACTCTGTGCATGTAAGTTTACCGTATGTAAGTTTATCAGTCACGTCACAAAAAAATTGAATGTGTTTAAAAACTTTTTTGGCAATATTTGATTAGCAAACAAATTAATTTAGCCCTAATAGCAGTACAGACACTTATCTGCACGAACATGCAACTCTCATAACCAATATGTTTTGCCACATAGACAATATGGCAGCTGTGACGCCCCAGTAATTACAGCCACACTGACACTCTAATACACTGCATCGAAAATGTGATTGCCACAAGACTACACAATTTCACAAGCCTGGTATTCTGCCAGCTGGTTAATGTTTGTTATGTTAGTCATATATTCAACCTCTACTGTAGATATGTTGTCTTCATGCTTTCTAGAGGCCGGTTGTATCAACTTCCAACAAGCTGTTAGATATCACAGTGTTAGCTTATTCTCTTGGTCTGCGCCCAGCTGTGTTGTATCAGCAGTTTTTATGTCCTTGTTAGCTACCAGGTTAGTTCTTCAGTTATTTGGATCCTGTGTCAGGTATTCAGCATGCGTTTTGTTTTTGTGCTGTTCTTGTATCTTCTCGAAATTTCGGTTTTCTTGAGTCTTGCATATTTTTCGTTATGGATTTTTCGCGTTTATTAATTATACTTTTGGTTTGAACGATTTTTCGTGTCTTGCTTGTGGCTGTGACGGTTTTCGACCGAAGGCCAGTCAAATAGGGAAGTGAAGTGAAGCTACCAGTGTACCACCACCGCAAAGTTGCTTCGTGCGGAAACCCTGCTAACGTCGAGTTTGCTTCGAAAGCGATTATGTACTACCAAGTTGTGTTCGCACTCGCGAGCTCGGACGCAAAGACGAAGAAGAAAACTAACGTAAATTTACGTGGCTACGGGAGGCCGCGCAAAGTAACAAAATCTTTGCATCACTCGTCAAAATAATTAATTAAACAATATATTTTATAAAATTATTATCGTAGAATGATTTTGCAATACCCAAAACTGTTTAAAATAGGTTTTCTTTGTCGAAATTCACTATCGTAATTAGCTTGTATGTTCTGAAATAACAGAGGTGGAACCATAACCTAATGCTGTAGTTAGTGTTTACATCAAAGACTAATGAATGGATAAACCCCACGCACAGCTGCAGTATTTATTTGTTTTTTTGTTATGTGTTTTATGTAAGGGAGAATAGGAAAACAGTAGCTACTTGTGAAAAGTAGGCAAATACTGGGCGTGTGCAACCCATTTGCAACGAGCAGGATCAATTTTCAAAGGCTGCTTCACATCAGCAGAGAGTCATGATTTTTGCCACAAATTGTCGGTATGTGATGTTAGCTGGATATTTTTAAAGTAGAAGAATAATTTAGAAAAGCATCGGTGTTACGTAATAGATAGAAATAACTTTTTATATTTTAATGAATTGATATTTTGTACTTCTTTTGAACCCTGCAAAAGGCTAAATGATTGCTATGTCCAAGTATTTTGTAGGTTATATATCTGTAATAAACCTACGTGAAAATAATCACAGATATTGAGAGAACTACAGAAAGCCTACAATCAAATCATATTCCAGTCTATAAGATGTGCATTTTTTTTTATTTAAGATATTCGTTCTCGTTTAAAATTGTTTGCAAGAACCTATTCTGTGAAATATATTAGTTGTGTTTCATATCTATCTACATGTTAGCAAATGCATGTTGCTCATTTCAAATGACTATCAACACAGCAGCATGTCTTCAATGCTGGAATGTGCAGCAGCAGAGTGGGATGTGTACGTTGCAGCTGAGGTGCAGGAACTTACAAGGAAGGGTACCGAGATGGGTGAAGCGTAGGCCCTAGGTGGAGAAGGCAGGGGCAGGTTGGAAGGAGTGAGGTAGTTAATTGGTAGGCCATCTGTATTGAAAGAAATGAGTGTTGTAATGTGCTGAGAATTTGTTTTTGTGGTAGTTATTTAAGAGGTATATTCTTTTGTAATGTTGGTAGTTTTTTTCATGCTGTGATGAGAGAACGGTATGTATTTATGTTGTGTGTAACACATAAGAAATGTGTGAAGTAAAGGTATTTCGTGGCTTCAAACAAACCGTGAGTTACTCTATTGCTCTTGCTGTTCTTCCATTTATATATATTACAACAGGTTATGGGCCCAGAAGCTGCAAGATATTGTAAGTGATGTGAAAATGAGCGAGTTTGGCACAAGTTTTGAGTTTTCTCTCTTTAAGATGGCCGACGAGACGAGAAGTACTGAAAACATCCAGAAGCTTAGCAAAAATAATTATTACGTGTGGTCGAGAAGAGCAAAGGCGGAACTCATTGAGTGAAATTGTTGGAATGCGATAGATCCAGGTTTCGACAAAAGAGTAGAGTTAAATGAGACACAGGCAAGACTAAACAGAAAGGTAGTGGCCTTTTTGTTGAAAAACGTAAGTGATGCGTATATGGAAGAGATCGGCGATATTTCCCAAGCAAAGGAAGCCTGGGATAAACTAGCTGGAATCCACTCATCGTACACACTCCCAAAATGCCTAGAAATGTTAAAAGAAATGGTGAACATCGGAAAAACCGAAGAGATGAGTATGCGCGATTATATGGCAAAAATTCAGTCATACAACCGTAAGTTACAATGTGAAGGTTTTGGATTGGAACTCAGTGATACACAGTTAGCCGGCCAATTTTTTATCGGGCTACCGAAGGAGAAGTATGAAATGTTGGTGAACTTCATAAGTAGGGAACCTAACCTAAATACAGAGATGGTGAAATCTATACTGTTGCGAGAAGAAGTTGTGGATATGCCACATAATACCTCAGAGGCCTTGACGAATAGAAAACAACACTTAGAGAAGGTAAATTACTGTGATAAAAATATCAGGTGAAGGAGACATACAACACAGAAGGATAGAATGCAGGGTTTTCAACGTGACAAGCGTGTGAGCAATGTGTCAGAGGACAACAAGAGGTGTTTCCAATGTCAATAATGGGGACATGTTTCTAGAGTGTGTCCAAAGGTAAAATGTTATCACTGTGGAAACAACGGTCATTGGACAACGAACTGTGATGCAAAAAACATGGCAGAAAAGGAAAGGATGCCAATACAAGAGTCGGCGAAGGAGAACATAATCAAATATCGTTCGTACGTGAGTGCGAGTGGATTAGTTTCACCAGTGAGAGGGACCGACGAATGGGTTTTTCGACTCTGCTGCGAGCGATCATATGTGTCATAGACTGAATTTGTTCGAAACTTGCCAACCATGACAGGGAACAGTATCCATGGGCAAATGCATTGCCAACGTTGAAGGTTGTGGAACGGTTGAAGTTACTATGACCGAGGAGTGTGGTGGGTGGATTCTAGGCCTGTCTAATGTGTTGTACGTTTCGCCGTAGGGGGGGGGGGGGGTTGCACATAGGCGGGAAAGTATTTTTGAGGTTGAGAGTCCGAGATTTGATTTTAGTAGGGCGCCATCCCAGCATGCCTGGCTGGGAACTGGGTAGAACACAAGCGATCTCAGGGCGGATGGTTCCTTGGCTAATTAATTACGTTACCCCCTGGCAGTGAGTTAGAGACAGAAACACTTAAAATTTACAGGGCTCTTAGGAGACAGACTGTTCACACAATTTCGGGGAAAATCCTTAGGTTTATTTATGGCGGAAACACGTTACACACATACACAACCGAGCACTTAAGTACTTGCCAGTCTTCACGGGTACGGGCCGCGAGCGCGTGCCCATAACGGAGATGAAACTTTGAGAAGAAACTTGTAGACACAGAAAGACGCTGGGCAGCTCGACGCGGAAGCGAACACACGGCGCTATTCGCGATAGGCCCTAGAGGCCCGCGAGACTGCCCGGAGAGACACAACTTAAAGCTAGCCCTCGTGGGGGGCTAGCGCTTAACCACCAGGAGTCGGCCGGTACCGTAAGTGTTACAATTACAATCCTCCACGCGCGGGATGCAGTGTGGAGGACGAATGACCGGGATAGTGCGTAAAGTTAAAATCCAGCGAGTTTGTCACACACAAAAATAAACCCTCCCCCCCCTCCCCCGTAGTCCGTCTCACAGGCTGCTCCCTTTCCAGAGCATATATTTCACACATGCCTTAGCTTGACGACCGGCCGGCTCCCACACACCTTTTACTATGAAAACACTGCACTGTGAGGAGAACAGAGAGGTTGGCCAAAAAGGGGGGGGGGACTCGAGGTGGAACAGGCCTCCGGCGTGTTGCTGCTGCTCGGACGGACGTGTGTTATGGTTTGGGCTAGGTGTGCCAGGAAGTACGACGTCATATGTACCGGACTTTCAATATAATTTAATCTCAGGTTTCCAACTAGCAACTAAAGGAATCATCACAGAATTACATGAAAGTCATGCTGTGGGACGAGATGGTGAAGAAACAATTTTCAAGGCAGAGACATCAAATGGTTTGTACATTCTGAAGGTAGTCGACAAGCTGGGCACTGCTGCGACAACATCAAGTGCGAAGAAAAAATGTGCTAATGCAACAATCCAGGCAAGAGATGCAGTAGCGTTACAGATACAGATTTGGCACGACCAACTAGGACACCTACATGAAGCAGCCATCAAAAAAATTTCAGATATAAATGTGACAGGAAAATTCAGTGAGCTATGTAGTGTATGTGCACGGGATAGGTTTACAAAAATTGGTTTCCCCAAGAACAGTGAGAGGACGACTACAAAGCCCCTAGAATTAATCCACAGTGACATAATGGGTAAGTTACCTGTATCACTAGGAGATATTGTGACTTTTATTGACGGCTATTCACATCATTTGACTGTACGATCTATTACCAAAAAGAGCCAAGTATTTTATTTGTTTAAGGGTTACAAAGCAGAGGTAGAAATGTTTCATGACACAAAAATCAAGGCATTTCAAACAGATGGAGGAGGGGAGTATTGTGGGAGAAAGTTTGAAAGTTTCCTCAGAGAAAGTGGTATAGTACACAGAAAAACGGTTGCAGGTTCGCCAGAGCAAAATGGCATATCTGAAAGAATGAATAGGACAGTTGCAAATGATGTGAGGTGCATGCTTGTTCAGTCTGGGCTACCAGAAACTTTCTGGGCAGAAGCTGCGAATTGTGATAGTTTTGTTAGAAATTTGTCTCCATCCAGAAGAGTTAATGATCAAATACCCCTGGAGCTATGGAGAGGAGAGGCCATTGATGTTGGAGAGTATGAAAGGCTAAGGGTTTTTGGTTGCCGAGGTTGGGGTCGAGTGGAAGGACAGGGTAAATTTGGTATGAGAGGAGTTGAATGTATTTTTCTGGGCTATGAGCCACATGTTAAGGGATATCGTGTATGGGTTTGTAGTGAAAAGAAGGTAAAAATTGTACATGGTATGATGTCTCAGGAGACTGTGTTTCCTTACAAAGAAAGGGCTAATAATAATCAAGTTGACATGATATGTAGTGTTATTCCAAATTTACTACAAATAAATCACAAAGTTAATGAAATGTTAGATGGAGCTGAATAAAGGGTTGACTCTTCAGATGAGGCCCTAAATAGGGAGGGAAATAACTTTCTCATAGGGGACAACTTTGCTGATCTGTTTGTAGAAGAAATTGAAAGAAATGATTGTACAGATATTTTTGAACTTTCAAAGGATAGTAAAAACAGTATTGCCGAACCATTCCTAGGTTGGGATAGTAGTGAAGTTGGAGAAACTAGTCTGAGTGAAATAGAAATGGATGATGTAATTGTACCAGTGGTAAGCTGATCTGGAAGGGTTCATAATTCAAAGATTTGCACATGTTGTGATGTGAGTGAGTAGTATTGTCGTGAGATGTACAATTCAAGGCAAGGTTATGTAAGTTCATAGGTTTCTTTAGATTACAGAGAACCAAAAAATGTTAAGGAAGCCCTAGAGGGTAAGACTGCAACCATGTGGGAAAGGGCAATGCGGGAGGAAATAGCTCAACTTAAGGACAAAGACACATATGAAATTGTTGATAAACCTAAAAATCAATGTGTATTGTGTTCAAGGTGGGTGTATAAAATGAAGAAGGGAACAGATGGGAAAATTGAATGTTATAAGGCGAGAGTAGTGGCCAGAGGTTTTAACCAAGTGTGGGGTATCGACTATCAACAAACATACTCTCCAGTCATACAAAGAAAAACAGTAAGGTTGTTATTTTCATTAGCAGCTTATAACGAATGGGTGGTAGAACACGTAGATGTGCTAACAGCCTATTTGAACAGCCCTTTAGCAGAAACAGTGTATATTGAGCAGCCAGAGGGCTTTGTAGAGGGTGTGGGTAAGGTATGGAAACTAAAAAAGAGCCTGTACGGTTTAAAACAAAAAGCTGTGGAATGGAACAAAACTATAGATAATATCCTTGTAAAGTTGGATTTGTGTAAGCTTAAAAAGGGCACATGTGTATATGTAAATAGTGATAAAGACTTAATAGTAGGTTTGTATGTAGATGATATCGGTTTGTGGGGAAAAGCAGAAAAAATCAAGTGGGTTAAGCATGAACTTGGAAAATTTTAGAGTTAAGGGATTTGGGAAACATGTGCGATTTTCTATCCATAAAGGTTTGCTCATTGGACAGTGTCATTTAAATTGATCAAGTTCATTATGTACAACAAATTTTGGATGATTTAAACGTGAATGAGTCACATGCGAAGGGTAGGGCTGCCCTCCTGCCACTAAACAGTGATGACAAAACCAGAACAGTGGAAGAACCTTTTGACTGTAAAGTATATCAAAATGCTGTAGGAAAATTACTATATTTGTCAAGTGTTACCAGACCAGACATTAGTTTTGCAGTAGACAAAGTAAGCACGAAAACAAAACAACCAACTAAGAGAGACTGGAATGAAGTAAAGCATATTGTAAGGTATCTGAGACACACAAGTGATCTTAAAGTTAGGTATAAGAGGGCTCGAGCTTATATTCAAGTTTTTTGTGATGCTGATTGGGGGAACTATAAGTCTGACAGAAGGTCAATAAGTGGACATGTGTTCTTATTGGCTGGGGCACCAGTCGTTTGGAGAACAACGAAACAGTCCACTATAGCTTTGTCTACTGTAGAAGCTAAGTTTATCTCGATGTGTGAAGTGGCAAGGGAAGTCATGTGGCTTACCATGATTCTAGACTAATTAGGACAATGTCAGATTGTAAGTAGACCATTTGTGATTCATTGCGACAAGGTTGGTTCTATGTCACTGGCTGAAAATGGTCTAAGTTCTGAAGGATCAAAACACATGCAAATTAAACTGTGTTTCTTAAATGATCTAGTCAGCAACAAGGAAATCAAGTTCAAATACGTACCAACACATGAAAATGTTGCGGATCTATTCACTAAAGTGTTAAGTGGAGTAAAAACCTCTCAAGTTTTGAAAGCACTTGGATTAAGAAAATAATGATGAAGGGGGTATAGACCTAAATTGTGGTAATACACAGTAAGAATGTTTTTTAGTTACTTTAAATAACTCCCAAGGAGAAGTGTTGTAATGTGCTGAGAATTTGTTTTTTTGTGGTAGTTATTTAAGAAGTTTATTCTTTTGTAATGTTGGTAGTTTCTTTTTTTTTCATGTTGTAATGAGAGAACCATATGTATTTATGTTGTGTTTTAACATGCATGAAATATGTGAAGTAAAGGTACTTGTTGGCTTCAAACAAATCGTGAGTTACTTTGTTGTTCTTGCAGTTCTTCCATTTATATATATTACAACAATGAGATGGAGAGAAGGACATGGGGAGAGTTAAGACACTGGTAAAAAACTGTAGGGCTATAGTGAGGATTGGGAGGGTTTCACTGCCACCTAAGGGAAATTTTAGAGGAAGATTAACATCAGTGAGAAGATTCAAAGGGCGTGGTGGAGAACGGAGCAGGTGAGGTCGGCAGTATTTTGTATGATCACTTGGATACTGTGTAGGGAGTTGGAAGGTGTAGGAAGGGTTCGGACAGGTTCGTGTAGAGGGGCAGGAAAGAGTCATCTCGTCACAGGGTGACAGCTATATTGTGAGTTTATTATGCACAGGGGGAGGGGCGTTACCTTGAAAACATTTTTGTATGTAATTATTCTGCATTTTACTGCACATGGCAGGAAATTAAGTTTTCTGTTGGACTTGATGTAGGCCAATTGCCAGTACATCAAATTTCAAACAACCTGCCAAACAATTATCCTTTGAGATAGCCTAGTAATGGTACAAAACACAACATAATGTCATCATATATTTGTTCGCTTGCAAAATACACAATGCAGTAGTAGATTCAAAACTGTGGGACGTTTGCTCTATTGCCTCCGCTTGCACATTTAGACTACTCAAGACATGTTTCTGTTGTAGTAGTTGCATAATGCCACATGTTATACATCTGTACATTTTCAACAAAAACCCAACATATTGTCTGCATTAAACAATAACATTATGTGCAAGTGTCATACATTAAATCCTTTTATATTTATGTTTCGCTATCACTACTGTAACTAGCTGCATGACGGACAAAATATTTATAATCTACCAGTAGACCTCTGTTAAATACATAATCGACACGTGTTCATTTCTTACTAAATTCCACTGATTTTCCATATTCACAACACTAAAAAAGCTTTAATAACTACGCTAAAATATTTCACCACTATCACAGTTTTATATATTATCAAATGGAAGTAACACAATTAAACTCTCCTGTGAGTCATATTCGGCTGCATCGATGGCTAATGTGTAGCAAACAGAATAAAAGGCATAAAACATATTCAGTGTAATAATACCTTTAATTAATGCAGACATATAATAACGACCATATAATCTCCTACACGAATTATTCAACTTATACGTATTTTGGAAAAAAGTTTCTCTGCTTTGCACGTGTTTACATTTGCAATCAGCTAATTCTGCCACAGAATAAATACGCACCATACAATGAGCAGTGTTATATATAGACATTCGGAAGAAAATCAGAGGTGCAAACATACAAAATGTAAATGTTTTCATGTTTTCGCAGTAAAAATGGAAATTTATTGTAAAACAGGATAGCCAACTGCTCTTTACCATCGAAGCAAAACTTCTGACGTCACTTCTTTAATAATATAATAATCGAGATCCTTGCAGGTGGGCTATCGCCCGGTGGCAAGTCCACACCCTCCCACTCACTCTCCCTCCAGACCCCTTCTGAACTGCCCCACACTCTCAACCCTCACCAGCTCCTCCCTCAGCACGTTCCACTCCCTCACCGACCTGACCATCATCGACTGCCTACCCCTCTCTGTCTTCCTCGCTGGAGCTTCTCACTATTGTTCCTTCTCCCTCTGTAATCACTTCTGATCAACTGGATACCTAACCTTCCCCATCCCCCGCACCCCTCACAACCTCGAACAACCTTACAAGCCTCTCCACTCTTCGCCTGTCCCTCAAAGTACTCCAACCCATTTCCTTCATCATCACATATGGCCTGTAGTTTCCTTCATCCTCATATTCCTGCCCTTGCCTTCTCCACCAGCCCTTCACCCTTCTTGCTGCCATCCTCTGAACCTTCTCCAATTCCTTAACCTCTCCTGCATTGTAAGAATCCCACTCCACTGCTGCATATTCCAGCATTGGGCATACCATCGTGATTTATGCTTTCTCTGTCGCCCCACCACTGGCCCCATTCAGAACCCTTCCCAGCATTCCCAGGGCCCTTCTTCCCTTAGAAACCACTTTTCCTAATTGTCCCTTCCATCCAAGGTCTTCCTGTAATACCACTCCCATGTACTTGTATTCCTTCACCTCTCCTATCTCCTACGCTCCCCATCTGTACCTGACCCTGCTCTTTACCTTATTTCTAGTAACTCTCACCACCTTCGTCTTTTTTACTTTAATCTTCAATTTATTATAGTCTGTCTCATGTAACTATTCCATATTTTGACATTTCTCTTCTGAGAATCTATCTGGTAAATCCATTGTTTGGGGCTTTGAACTTACCTGTCTTTGTGGAAAAGCAAGGCTTCTGCAATCCTGTTTACAGACACAATTCTCAGAAGTGATCTGTCAAAATATGGAATTCTTTCATGAGATAGACTATAGCTGCTGTATATTCTAATATCCGATTAATATCCGCCTGCAAGCTGTTTCCCTCACCTACCTCCGAATACAATACACAATCATCAGCAAACAACCTTATCTTGTCCCCATTCCCACTCCCATGTCATTTGCCATTATGGTAAACAACAAGGGACCCAGCACACTTCCCTGTGGTACCCCTGACGTTACTATTCTTTCCTTCGACAATGTGCTCCCCACTTTCACTTTCTGACTCCTTCCTTCAAAGAAGTCACTTATCCACTCTACCACCCACTTGTCATCCAATAGCTCATCCTCTTTCTTCATTAAAATTCCACGTGGCACCTTGTCAAATGCCTTCTCAAAATCAATGAAGCTGGCATCAACCGCTTCCCTTCATCTACAGCTTGGATGAGGTCTTCTAAATCCCAGCCAGCTGGGTCTCACACAAGTAGCCTCTTCTAAACCCGCGCTGGTACTCCTGTACCCAGCTCTTCTCATCCATCACATCCACCACAAATTTCACCACCAGCCTCTCCATTACCTTACCTGTATTCGAGGTGAGACTCACTGATCTGTAACTGCCAGGTTTTGCCCTGTTCTCTCCCTGCTTGTACACCGGTACCACCAGAGCCTCCTTCTACCCCTGTGGTAATTTGCCCTCTACTAACGATCTACCAAGCAACACTTCTAAATACCTTGCCATCATTCTTCCACCAAATTTAAGTGTTCCATTCCCTATGCCATCAGGCCCCACAGATATATTAACCTGCGATCCTTTAATGACTTTGCATATATCCTGTTCCCCTATCTTGATTTTACTACATGTAATTTTGGCCCTGTTCGCCTCCTTAACCCATTCATCCTTCTCCGCAAACACAGACAAGTACTGCGCCTGCAACAACTCTGCCTTCTCCTTGTCTGTACATTCAGTCAAACCATCTTTACCAGTCAGCAATGGTATTCCTTTCTCTCCACCTTTTACCCTCTTCAGATAACCAAATAGTTTGTTTCTGCCATCCCTTGCATTTACCTCCTTCCATCATGTTTTGAAGGTATTCATTCTTTGCCTATTTGATCTTGCCATCCAGCTCCCTTCCCATCTGCTTCATCCATATCCTAGCATGCGCCATTTCCTCTCTTTTACACCTTGCAAGCGTCTGCCTACACTTCCTCTTTAACCTCTTAATTCCTCTCCCATAGTATGAAGGGTCCCCCCCCGGCCTTTATTCTTTTCCTCGGAATAAACTTCACCAACACGTCCTCTACGAAATTCCTAAACTCTTCCCACAGGCAGTCCACACTCTCGCTCCTAGCCCACTCCTGAATCTTATCACAGAACATTTAATTTAATTTTCGTTGACCCAGAGGTACCCCTGTAACTCATCCACCCAGGGGCTTAACTTAAATTATTCTTTCACCCACGTGGTGTTTTTCCATGCAGCATAGCCCTCCGGTCGGGCTCAGGACCAAGACCACTTACAGTACCGCTATGTTTGCATTGTGTATGGATTACGGTGTTGTGCAATAAATACGTCATACATTGAGGTACGTATTTTATTTGCTTGCCACTTCACTGCCTTCAGGGCGCGGGACCCTATAAACAGCACTTCCCAGTGTATTACATAGGGTGTTTTATCTTGGTGCTTTGTTCTGTGCTATGGGCGTGGGGAACACCAAAAATTCCCCTGCGTAACAACATACGATGACGAGCGGGGAGTGTTTATTACTACACCACGGCTGTCTGCCACATGGTCCTGTAAATTAGAGTCTCTCTCCGAGTGCCTGTTCTCCAATAACGGGTTGGTGCTACCGGGCACGTGTCCCGCGTATGCAACTGTCGCGCAGGAGAACTGAGCTTTACTTTAACGGAGCTATCCGGTGGAAATTAACACAAAACCACAACCCCCGCCCGCGTCAATATTACAATTTACAAATATTTGAATTTTCTTTCAAAGAAACAAAACAATAATCAAATGAAAAAATATTAGCACCACAATAACTATAATCAACAAGCACTGTTGCAGTTATAACACCTGATTTAAATAGGTCTATACTTTGCAGTGTCCTAAATTAATTTAATAATACTACAGGTCAAACAAACACTACCAGATACGTGTGTGGGCGAAGGCCCAAAACACTTGTAAAATTCTGGCTTGCTGATTAATGTCCCAAATTTATTTTAGAGGAAAGTTTTTATGATTTAAACTTTCTTGAGATTTTAGTATATAATTTTTAATTTACATGACATGAAGGAAAACTGACAATACAAAACAAAAATGAATTAAATAATTAATTGAACATACAAAACACTACAGATGCTAACTGGAGGTTAAATTAATTATAACACTTTCAAAAATTAACATAAAAGAATTTGGTGGCAAGGTTGACCGCACGGGCGTGTCCAGCTTGCCCATGAGGCGCAGGGTTGTTTCTACAGTTTTGAAAGTTAAACACGAAAATAAATTGAATTATGAATTTTAATACACGCTAAGGTTACCCCTGGCCTCTAAACACTGCTACCTGTTGGTGGCGTAACCCACATTGACGTGGCTAGCATGGTGGTGCTAAAATGACATGTGTTCATTCAAAGCTATTTTACTGGAGTTTACGTCAACGGGGCATTTTCCTACCAATAAACGGTAGTTCTCATACGTTGCAGCACACACTGCACGCACCCGACATCACGGGGGCGGCGTCTGGACGCCACTACTCTTACGCGCACGTGGTCGGGCGCTTTCCAATATGTAGAGGCGGAACTGTCGCCTCTGCCGTTCCGAATCAGTGGGCGTGATGAGCACGACGGGCTACATTGGCAGAGGGATGTGGGTGTCGTGCGTCAATATGTTTGTAATGTTGAACAATGCTTGGGACGTTTTTGGAAGAGAGAGAGACAGATAAATGACAATCTTAAAATGGTGCCAGGATACATGAATTGGAACTATTTGTTTAGTGCAAACCTGGATATTTAAATATTGAATTTAACTGCATAAATTTAAATAATATTTTTGAACATTTATAGATGACATTGTAATTTTTGCACATCTGTAATTTATCTCGTTTTTTCTTTTATTTTATAAGAAGTTTTTTTGAGTGTTTGTTTTTCAATACGGCCGCCGAGTGGCGCTTTAAGGGGGAAGCTTGGCGGAAGTGGGATATGAGAGAGTAACGAGCGAGCGAGGCAGATGTTTGGTTTGAGATGCCGGGAATGCGATTATATTGTGAGTGGAAAAATCGAAAAATTAAACAAGTGTATAATGGTCGGCGGATTTATTTATGTCTTGCGAACCAATGGACATTAATTACCCAGATATGAGAGAATCTTCATGTTCAGCTAACCGGAGCAAATATGGGGATTAGATAAAAATGTTTACCCATCACAACATATTAAATCATTCTTTAGGCGCGAGACATTTATATTGCGAAAGTCAAAAGAGACTAAAATCACGATCACAATCAATACCATTATAATTTTTGATAATGCTAAGCAAATTTGGAGGATACGTTTGATATACAAAGCACACATTTCAATTTCGTTAGTGTAAATTAATTTGCTTGGTTAAGAGATATGTTTACCGAAGCACAGAATCGTCTATGCAGTTTGGTTTCTTTGTCTTTACCGAAGTACAGCTCTAGTAGAATTATTTTTATTACAACAGTATTGTTTATCTATTATTTCGTGTCTTAAACAGTTTTAAAAAATCCCAAGCATATAGAGAACTATAACAATATTAATAATGTCGCTTAGTGTGTGCATGTTTGCAATAGTCATGTGGGTGGCAACTTGCAGGAGTAGTACAGTCGACATCCAATAAAAGTAATCGTCAAGTGTTTAGTATTTGTTTGTACAGGAGCCTGGAAGATCTGGAAGGAAGTACGACCGAGGATGACCGGCAGGATGTGGTCGACCAGGAGCACGCTATCATCAAGAGAGTTTGGTCACGCGAAGAGTTCCTGCACGAAAGGGCGGGTACCGGTGGTCCAGACATCAGTATGAAGCCCAGGTGAGTTCTTCCTTGCTCCACACTTGCCAAACTCATCTCGCACTTAAGACGTAAAGTGTGTCAGACCAACTATGGCTAGCATGTAGACACGTATGATATGTAACTGTGTGTGCGGCAGACATAAGGAGCGTGACCACACTAGGTTACGACACTCCAAGAAACACTGGTGGGAGGATGCGAGGATGGTTGGTAGCTCGGATGTAGATGGTGCCAGTAGTGACACCGGCTCCTCCGTGGCATCGTCTCGGCTAGCTGTCACCAGAGTAGAAGACGATACACGGCGCAAGTCCAGTCCCGTCTTGCTGGATGGAGGAAACAACATCATCACTGCTAGTCTCAAGATACCCTCACCTTTTAACCGCGATGATCCAGACATTGCCTTTCTGGAGGATGCCACCGCTACCACTCATCGACAAGTTGCTGCTGGTAAGTATCGCTCGCTTCTATCGTCCTTACATTCATTGTACATTGCTGCACACGGTGCCTTTGTTGCACAACTAGATGCTGTTTTACCTCAAGCAATGGCCATGCAGAATTCATCGAACAGCATTTAACTTACAGAATAATCATTTTCTCTATCAAATAACTATAATAAATTCATATTTTCACATCCAATTTTATCTTGAATAAAGAAAAATTCACATTTTTCCTTAATTATAGCAAATTTTTACTGCAGGAATTTAATATAGTAATGAACTGTACTATTGTGGACATACACCATTGCAGCATCATGTCGCCCAGAAATCTTAGTATGAGACTAAGAAAAAACAAACAAATGTAAAATGTGAGAAAACAAGCCAAGTTTTGCAGTAGTCAAAACATCCATAAACTAAAACACAACAGAAAAAAGAAAGATCCCATAGTGAATTAGTTAACAACAAATGAAGGAAAATAAAAGAATCATGAAACACAAAAATACATAGAAAACCAGTACAAAAACCGGCCAAACTCACAGGACCAGCGCTAGGAAAAAAGCTTTCGGTATTAGAAAACAATAACTCTGTCATCAATGCATCAAACACAGTTATTTCAAACTGTGAAAAATCAGTTTTGGAGAAAAGTTTGAATTGCAGCATTACACCACACCATTGTCCTGTCCTGGACATAGTTTCGTCAGTAGAATGTGTCGTAGGCAAGCTACCAGTGGCCAAACAGGATGAATTCCGCTGGTCTGTGCGAACAGCTATCAGCTGGACCTCTTAAAACAAACATATCTCCTGACGAGCTCAGAGCTGTTAGGACACTCAAATCCAACTCTGAAATTGTTATCCTTCCTGCAGACAAGAGCCGCGCCACTGTCGTTACTGGACAGAACATATTATGAGAGTAAAATCAATGACCTCATCACATCAGAAAAGTACATACATCTAAATAAAGACCCGACTGTTATTATTGAGTGAAAAGTGTACCAGACATTAAACAACGATCAGAACTACATACCAAAGAAAAAAAGTCGAGCACGCCACTAACATCACACAGCAGCAGACTACCTCACATTTATTGCCTGTCAACAATGCATAAACCAGGTATGCCATTACGACCTATACCTAATCAGCTCCTGCAACTCTCCATGCCAAAACTTGTCTCACTTCCTGCTAAAAATTGTTGAAACACTCGCTAATAGGACAATTAGTTTCATTAAAGAATTTTGATAATTTCATATGCATTGCGAGATCCTTAGAGTTATCACCCAGTACGCCCTTGTCAATTTTTATATCCAAAGCCTTTTTACAAATGTTCCTGTAGCAGAGACACTTACTATTATAAAGGAATAACTGCAAAATGATAGCAATCTGATACCTATTCCATCCAATATGTAACTTATGACACTCTCTTTCAATACAACATATTTTCAATTCAAGGATGATTTTTACAAAGAAATTTATGACATGGCAATGGGATCCTCACTTTCACCATTCATGGCCGATATCTTCATGGAGAATTTCTTCGAGCAAGAGGCATTAAGCAATACTGACACTCTGCCTAAGGTCTGGCTTCGTTATATTGACGATACTTTTCTGATCTGGCAACAAGGAACTGACAAACTGGATGATTTTGCTCATTTCCTCAATTCACTTGGGCCATCAATTCAGTTCATGAATGAGATCGAAACCGATAAGAGCCTTCCATTCCTTGATGTATGAGTAGAGACAGGAATTACCTCTGGGCTAGAATCCATTGTACTACGCATACTCAAGCCCTTCTGTTAGTTCATTGTCTGTTGTTCCACAGAGTAGCAGCTAGTGGACAAATAGTCGGTACAATGCTTTCTAACATGCAGGTCATTCTGCCCCTATGTATTAGTATCAGAGAAAGACAACAAAAGAAAACCTACACACACAGGCCAATACCTCCACTTTCACTCATCCAAAAAACACAATTGAAAAAGCTGTAGGAGCCCTAGTGATCCCATATGTCCGGAGCCGTTCAGAAAATATAAGACGACTAAGTAACAGGTACAATATACAGACTGCTTCCAAATATAGGACAACATTAAAAACAATAAAAGCAATAGACAAACTACAAACCCAGGACAGTGTCTATCAAATACCATGCAAGTGTTATAAGTACATACATAGGAGAAACAGGCAGACCTCTTTCCACAAGCATTAAAGAACATAAAAACAACACCATAAAAGGTGAGATACAAAAATCCAAACTGGCCGAACATGTGTGGGAAAATAGTCATAAATACTATGGTAAAATGCCACTCCACTTAAACTAGAAGCACACACTATCAAAAATAAAATAAAAGAATCAGCATTTATTGGGAATAACACGTATGTATTTAGTTAACAAAGTATTGAATTAAGAAACACGTGGAAACTTTTAACAAAAAAAAGGAACAAAATTATTTGCAAAATGACAATAGACTATACAATCCATTAAGAGCTAATCAGGATAGGGCTCGACTGCCATTGGTCACGCTAGGACCAGAGTTGAAGACTGTAAATACTGCCCAATTTTTTCCAGTTTTCACTTTTACTTCACCTGAAGACGGGAGCAGATGTCAGATCCCAAACATCGTGAATGGTCGGCCTTTTGGAATCCATGGTGTTCTTTCGTATCTTGATCGTTGTGTCGTCTAGTCTGTTGTGTGTTACATCGTTGTTATCCTGTATTGTGTCCAACATAGTCTTCATCCCTGTATTGTCTGTGCTGCCTTAATTGTGCTGCCCTGAGTTTTACACATTATTTTGTTTTTGTATTTCGACTTTTACTTTTAGATTTATAATATTAATTTATATACTTGTTGTTGACTAATTCCTTGCGGGATATTTCATGTTCTGTTGTTTTGGTTTATGAATGTGTTGACCACAACCAAACTACTGTCTATTTGCGTTCACATGAGAGTGCGCGAAGCACAAGCACGTGATCGAAGGTAAGGTCAGTCAATGAAAACACGCAGAGTTCACGTGATTGCAGCTTGTAATCAGGGGTGTCCGGAATGCTGACCATTTGTAGTGGTGGACAGGTATTGAGTGTAGAATACAGTGCAATAATTGGTGGTATGTAAAACCTCTATTTAACAAAACTCAAGGGACCAAAAAATTACATGTTTGTTGTAAGGGGGTTTGTTAAATAGAGGATTTATACAACTGATTTCTATTCGACATGGAATTTCACATGAACTACAAAACTTGGTCGACAACTCACAGTATATCCTGGGATTATAGAAGCAACCAAAAAAATGATAATATTGCTGAGATTGCTATTTATTTTAAAGATTATGAACAACTGAAAGTGTCTTGCACATGGAACTTCACATTAGGTTGCCATGTTTCTAGAATATCAGAGTTACACCAAGCTCTTCACCAGATAACCTCATAGTGTGTTACAATGACTTTAAATTTGAAATGCCAGCCACTGGAAGCTTGCTAATTTTCTACTCACATTTCAAGTACTTCATGCCAAGTCTTCCCTTAAAAAATAAGTCCCGAAGCATTATTTTTTAATGCCCCTAACCTCCAAGCACCAATCTAATTTCCTTGTACAAGATTTCATTTTTACATACTTTAATACGTTTCCTATTTACGCCAGCAAAGGCAGTGGTGATTTCTATCTGCCTACGATTTGAAATTATGGTTGATAGTGTAGGCTTGGATGCGAATGTCGAAATCGCTAACTACAGTATCTCACACTATCACTTTGATGAACAACTTTTTAAATTTCAAGTTTTATTAGCATTAGCATTATTATTATTATTATTATTATTATTATTATTATTATTATTATTATTATTATTATTATCTGCCTTCATTCAAACACATTTACATTAAAGTTACAACTAACCACGTGCTAAATATTAAACTTCTAAACAGGGGCGTCATTTCAGGTTTTTCCAGGGGGGGGGGGCAAGATTTTGTTTTCTGACAACAGTGACCTTGTTGCATCTTTTTAATTAATTAAGCATGTATAAATTAGATACTTTAATAATAAAACTTCAGTTTTATGTCCTTAAGTTAGCATTATTTACATTTAAAAATACAAAAAATATATTTATAAACAAAATTTCCAAATCCAGGGGGGAGGGCATTTGCCCCCCCCCCCCTGTAGCCACAAATGACGCCCCTGCTTCTAAAAGAACGTCATTAATTCGGCGATAGAAAAGCGAAACACTAAACAGAGGCCTATGTCACAGATGATGTACACTGTTGGGATGCGCAGTTTTAACCACAGAAAAATGGGATTCGAAGTGGTTATCTCGCCAAAATCCTGGTATGGAATTCCACCACCACGAGCGCTGAAGATGCAACTAAGAGATAGGCGGCCATTTTATGTCAAGTGCCGAATGCGCACTGTGTGTGTATCATTAAACTATGGAACTGAAGACTTGTTCTTTATGTTTATTTACAGTTTTTTATTGTATGCATCAAGGTTTTAAATGTACTTTCAGCGCGAGGAAAATAAAAAAATAGTGGCTTGTTGAATATAATTATTGACGTGTGATTTTTTTAAAACTGGTCGTTCGTTGTACAGAGAATTTTACCATTGCGAACAAAGTAAATTTCGATAATTGGAGGTTAAAAATGCATTGTTCTTATGGGGGTTTGGCAGTACCAAATCTTTACTTCGTTGTACAGGGTTTTTCGTTATATAGAATATTCGTTAATGGAGGTTTCACTAGACGAGTGTGAACACATAGTCGTGGGAACATATGAGTGTGAATGAGACAGGTATGAAGAACCCCGAGACATCTCTTTGAACAGAAACATCGTCCAGCACGATACACAATGCAGAAATACGCGCATAAAACCCTATTTCTCAGGTATTCGACAAGGTCGTACCAATGTGCTATGGAAGAAATGTAAAATAATTGACACCAATATTGATACACATATTGTAACTATTCATGATCGTTAACAATAACATTTGACATTGACATTTTCGATGTTTGGTGCACAACGATTCTCGATAATATCTACGATACTGATCAATGTAACTAAGTAATAGACGTTCATTAACATTATCAAAGCCTTCGTTATTATCAAAACAATCGGTATTTTGCAGCTGACAGTGTTATGAAACCCGTAAAATAATTTTTAAATACATTCATTCCACGTTAACAATATCTACATCATACTTTTAACAAAACTGTAGCAAGAGATACATACACTAACCATTTTATAGACATTATTCGAAGTTTAGACGTAATTGATATCATTCATGTTGCATGTGTTGTAGATATAATTACTATAGCGAACATGCAATGTATGTATCGCGATATTCGGTCGACAAGTGACTAAACAAAACATAACAGCCATAGTTCGGTGTGCATGAGTTTGCTATCGTTCGCCACTATCAGTAAACAATACGAACACTCTCTTGACCTGGTACCAGTTTCACTCTCGTCACACTGCAGCAGCGCGCGCTGGTTAGTAGCTTGTACACCCCTTACCACTTATACTAGTATCACACACCCTTGTTGACTAACTAACTCTCACATCTCGGCGAATGTACTATAGGCATGTTTTCTCATTTTAAGTTTTTTTTTTCTTTCTTAGTCTCATTCTAAGATTTCCAGGACAACATAACATTGAAACTGTGTAAGTACATAGGATTTGTGTGTTCCAGCACAGCAACCCTTTTTCGTGTTCAAAAATAAAAAAAAATCCTCAAAATAATTGAAAATTGAGTTATTTTTCTATAATTTCATATTCAGTGAGCCTTGATAAAAATCGGCATGTTAAATTTCCCCTGGAAATGTAATAGGCCTGCTCTCTGCCAGTTGAACAAGGATAATTGTACTCTCGTTCCACCTATCGAACAAGGAAAACTGGTGAATTAAGGGCGCGGTCTACCACAATTTTCACCACCATTTTTAAAATTTTATTTGTACCAGATAAATATTTTTTTCATTTTAGACACATTTGGCACTTATTAAATTTTTGATCTCATAGTTTTTGCGTAATGGCTTGTTAAAGTCATATTTTGCATGTTTCCGTTTTAACGACCACACTAAAACCAACTGATATACCAAACTCAAAAAAATCACAGTGGATGAAGACATTGCAGGCTACATTGTCATGCTCACAAAAATAAAAAATAATTATTATTTTAATCTTAAAAATATGCTGAAACTTTGAATAAAAATGTAAAATTTCAATAAATAGATATTTTCTACTTGTCGTTCAAATGTACTTTTATGTCAGCCGGTATGCACAAATGTACTTTTATGTTCAGCCGGTATGCACAAATGTACTTTTATGTTCAGCCGGTATGCACAAATGTACTTTTATGTTCAGCCGGTATGCACAAATGTACTTTTATGTTTAGCCGGTATGCACAAATGTACTTTTATGTTCAGCCGGTATGCACAAATGTACTTTTATGTT
>PNEQ01120323.1:0-63128 GCA_003012365.1 Medauroidea extradentata | reverse complement strand
ATAACTGTATTGTATGAAGTTCCACGTAGGCTAAGGTTTTTTTTTTTAATTTACGCAACTCGCTGTAGCATGATAATGATACTCACAGTGTGTTAACCTGTAAATTGAAGCGCCGCTCAACACTTATTAAATTGCAATAAGATATATATATATATATATATATATATATATATATATATATATATATATATATATATATTCACTACATTTATGTTTATCATTAGGCTAATAAATAAGTTAAGGGTTTTACATATTGGAAATTACTTAATAACGGCCAAACTTTTAGCGGTTGTCACGCTACTTATTTGAATCGTATTTTCTTGAAAATTTTCTAACATTCTCCATGTCTCTTAACTGCCCTACTTCCTAAATGAGTGAGTGAGAGATTTTGGTCAGCGCTTAACATCGAGGTCTTTAGCACGGCCGTAGAAGAACAGGTCTGGACACTCGCCTGGATATTTGACCCCCTTGTTGTTTGGCTGCAGTTCACCAAGTTACCGAGAATATTGTGTTATATTGGCGCTGCTGTTAGGGCGGTCGGACTAAACTCCGCCCACTTCCTTTCTGCTAAGATAAACAATTTATCAAAACGTATTTTTTATCAATTTATGAAATACTTCCTTCGTTCACAATTTTAAGAAAAGGCTCCAGCAATCTTTATTTACTTTATAAGTTTAACAATGGAAAAAAGTGGACGGAGTTTGAGTCCGACCGCCCGAAATACATCGGCAAAAAGTACGACATTGTCGGTAACTTGACGAACTACAGCCAAACAACAAGGGGGTCAAGCAAAATGCATTGTTAGATAGGCAAGTGTCCAGACCTGTTCATCTACGACCGTGGTATTTAGCACTGGTGAGAGGCGACATGAGGTGAGCATGGATAGCACCGAAATGAAAAGGGTGGGGGAAACGGAAGATTCCCGAAAAAATCCGCCGACCAACGGCATCGTCCAGCACAATTCCCACGTGCGGGGACCGACCCCGCCGGAAATCGAACCCGGATCGCCTTGGTGGGAGGCAAATGGTCTGACCATTCAGTCACGTGGCCCCTATGTTTCAAGAATTGTAGTGTAGTATAATCATAGATAATGACCCTATTTCCATAACAAGTGGTCGTGCCAACGTAAGCGTATACTGTTTTACACCTAATTTGACGCCCCATAAAAACTGTTTCTTTTGCGAAAATACATGACATATTAACTTATTGAAATCATTATTAATACAGAAAATATCCTGTGACCACATACAATAAGCTATCATACTGTCGGACTAGCACTGGTTCGCACCTATGAGTTTCAGCACTGATGATTTTTAAGTGGTTCGAAGTCCACTACAGTCGTGCTCAACTTGCCTTGTTGAACCTGTCGGTGTACAATAATTGTGCGACCTAATTTCTAATTTAATATTTGCCAGCTTAAAATGTTATTCACTAAAAATAAGTGTGATACTTATCATTTTAATTTGCAGTTTTGAAGAGTCAGATGGAAACTGTTCTCTGTCTCGTCAGTCTATAGAAGATGTGGTAAATAATACACAAGAGTAAGTGCACCTTGTAAGTGTAGTAGTAAGTAGAATAAATGTCCTGTTTTTTCATTCGCCCAGTTTATATATTTCAGCCTCATGGTAATATAAACATTGCAGTACAAGAAACAGGAAGAGTTGGAATTCATTGGTTTCTGGACATACGCCATTGTTCATGTTTCGTTGACCAAACTTGTATTGAAAGACAAAGTGACAAAATACAAAAAAAACAGAAAACTTAAGAAAAACAACTTCGTCAGTTCCTCTGCGATTGTTTTTTCTTACTTTTCTGTGTTGTGTTTTTTTTTTTTTTTTGTATTTTGTCACTTTGTCTTTTAATACAAGTTTGGTCAACAAAACATGAGCAATGGCGTATGTCCACAAACCAATAATTTACAATTGTAAACTCTCATTGCAAGAAACATTTAAAAATCTCAACAGGAAGTGTGCAGAAGTCAATATTCTGACGGTTATAATGAAATATTTTTTAATATTAGAGTCATCTAATTTTCGCGAGACGATTTCTTCCCAACTTGCTTCAATGTCAAGTGCACGTCTGCAGCTCTGCTTCAAGGTTATTGGGAGATTGTCTTTGTGCAGACGTCTTTCATTTTGACTGTGCCAACCACAGTAAGATTACTGTGACACAACATGACTGTGATCTGCGGGTAATCTAAACGCGAGAGAGTTAAAAACATAATCACTGACCATAGCGAAGAAGTATGCCTGGAGTGAAGGAACATATTCCTGTGTACAAAATAAATACTAGACCAGCTGTAACCTGTGTTACAACTATTTTCTAATACTTTATGACTTTCTTCTGTCATACATCCTAACAATTATACGCACAATTTTCTCTTTCACTTCCTCGGTGTATGGAACAGGCGAGATGGCACGAAGAACTCGCAAATGTGTTTAAGTATTTAATGTCTCATACTAAGCGAAGTAGAATTCTGTAGCTCAAAACCGACAGTAACTCAATTTATGTAAATATTGTCTGTATGCGCTGTTTTTTCGGATATAACTTTACTGGACTACAAAATCAAAATTGCAAACGCATCAAATTGTTTATGTAAATTACAATATTATTGTTGCTCTAGACATCAAATGGAATACTATGTTCAAAAATAAGGTCTTTTAAAGTTCATAGTTTACGCGTAAGCACATTGTCGACGAAGAAATTTATCTGTTTTTTTGTTTGTACAGTCATAGCTAAGAACATTCTCGATCAAGTCACCTTTCAAACAAAATAAAACTAATTCAAAATCGGTTCCGCTGTTTAGGAGCTACGATTCCCATGAAAGACACAAAGATACACACAACACACAGAAACACACGACACATAGACACACACGTTAAACTTATAACACCCCTATTTTTGCATCGGGAGTTAAAAATATAAATGTTTTCTTTTCTCTGTTAACGTAAAAATTAATTTGACGTTGCTAAGCGATTTTTTTCATTGTGATTAAGATAGATTTTACAATTTTTCTAACAGAAAATAAAAATTAATATTCCGATTTGCTAATGGAATATATTAGTTTTACATGCAGGAAACGACGTTTCATTTAATTTGTAAAATCAGTGATTGATACAAACACAGAATTACAAACTTTTTACCCCAGCACCAGTTGAATTGTTAACGTCTGCAATAGTAATATTATAAGCACTATATCTTTATATATATAAATAATTATATTGAGAATACAAATACACTTGCATATACACAGAATTGTATTGAGAATATAAATACCCCTAAACACACAGAAACACAGAGAATTTTACTAAGAATATAAGTACATACACAGCACACACATAATTTTATTGAGGACATAATTACACCTACCCACACACAGCACACATAATTTTATTGAGGATATAAATATACCTACCCACACACAGCACACACATAATTTTATTGAGGAAATAAATACACCTACCCACACACAGCACACATAATTTTATTGAGGATATAAATATACCTACCCACACACAGCACACATAATTTTATTGAGGATATAAATACACCCACCCACACACAGCACACACATAATTTTATTGAGGATATAAATACACCTACCCACACACAGCACACACATAATTTTATTGAGGCTATAAATACACCCACCCACACACAGACACACACAGAATTTTATTGAGGATATAATTATACCTACCGACACACAGCACACACATAATTTTATTGAGGATATAAATACACCCACCCACACACAGCACACACATAATTTTATTGAGGATATAAATACACCCACCCACACACAGACACACACAGAATTTTATTGAGGATATAATTATACCTACCGACACACAGCACACACATAATGTTATTGAGGATATAATTACACCCACCCACACACAGCACACACATAATTTTATTGAGGTTATAAATACATCTACCCACACACAGAATTTTATTGAGGATATAATTATACCTACCGACACACAGCACACACATAATTTTATTGAGGATATAAATACACCCGCCCACACACAGTAAACACATAATTTTATTGAGGATATAAATACACCCACCCACACACAGCACACAAATAATTTTATTGAGGATATAAATACACCCACCCACACACAGACACACACATAATTTTATTGAGGATATAATTATACCTACCGACACACAGCACACACATAATTTTATTGAGGGTATAATTACACCTACCCACACACAGCACACACATAATTTTATTGAGGATATATATATATATACACCTACCCACACACAGACACACACAGAATTTTATTGAGGATATAATGCACCTGTGTGCGGGAATACAGAGGCTACCGCTGAAGAAAAACATATAGTTTAACTACAACGGAGCGTTTAAGTTAGTGTTTCTCTGGAAAAACATAACGTAGTGTAACTGATCTTTAATTAACGTCATAGGTAGAGTTTTGGTTAAAAGTATTCAGCACCACTTTGTTAAATGCATCACGTGCACATACACAGCTCGACTTTGTGGTTAGAGATGATGGTATATCGCGAAAATGTTTTGTGCCAACTTACACTTGAAAACGCTGTAATTTCTTGCAGCGTATATGATTCGGTGATATACTTCTGACAACTTAGCTGTCTGCAGACCAATAACAGCGATAAAATATTGCAATATCGTGATTCCTATTGGCTCAGTAAACTAGGGTAAAGTACAAGGTAAAGCCAGTAATCTCGTTGTAAGTTGAACGTGAGTTGAAATCAAGTAAACAGTCAAGTTTTTCCGCGATAAACCATCATCTCTATTCACAGTTGTTCACAGAGTATTTGTTTAGAGGCGTCGTTCAGTTGACTACACCAATCGGAACAAGGTTACTGTGATATCACGTGTCTGTGATTTGTGGGTATATCCCCAAGATGCTGAGAGTTAATAATATCCAGTCACTGACTTAAAAGCAGAGGGTCAGATGTGCACGTAGGACACGTAAACAAGTTGATGCAACATTTTTACCATCTAAACTCAGAGTTTCTAGTGATAATACACTGCTTCCATAGATATGTCCCTGTGTAGTACAGTTGTTGTTGGCTTCCCGTGTCCTCAAAAATGAGAAGTTATTTGAAGTAGTCGCTGAAGGCCTGCTCTCTAGTTTCTACTTTTTTTTTTAGCGATATTAATTGTTTTCGCCTAAATGAGACCAGATATAAAAGAATCCGTCTGACATTTTTGTTTAAAATCTTCTTCTCCACGTTGGCTAATTTTTTAAGGCAGTAATTAATATATTTTTAGCTAATTACTAGAGCCACGATTTTATGACGAAAAGATTTTTGCACCATTTGGTTTCCATGCCTTATGTTCACATCCGCAACTCTGTTTCATGGTCAGTGATTGGACGTTTTAACTGTCACACGTCTTGAGGTTCTACTGACAAATCACAGACGTATTGCGTCACAATAGCCTCATTGTTATTGGTGCAGTCAAATTAGAGACGTGTCTGAGCAAAGACACGCTGCCAATAGCCGTGAAGCAGAGCTGCCGAGGTGCGCGCGAGACACTGAAACAAAATGTTGCAAAAAATCTTTTCGCGACAAAATCGTGGCTCTACTAATTACGTAATTAACGACATTCTGGTAAATTGCAATTTTAGTCGAAATAATATAATTTCTTCCTGTGAAAAAAATTAGCTATCGTGGTAAACACCATTTTAAACAAACCTGCCAGACAGATTTTTGATATCTGCTCTCGTTTAGTTTAAAAAAATTTTTATCGAAAAAACAGTAGAAATTAAAGAGCACGGCCTTAAAAGTAAACCTTTATGAATATATAGATTGCTTTCTTACAAAATTCCTTCCCTGGCAAAAAAAAAAAAGTACCGTACTATGTATACTTGTTTTAAATTTACATAGTTAAGGTTTAGTTCGTAATATTTTTCAAAGTTGTCTTATGGCAAAACAAAATTACAGTCTCGCAGCTACACTTCCTTGTGGGTATGACTCAAGGAGTAGAATTTGTGTCCCGCTGTGCCACGGGCAATGTGAAATTCAAAGGAAGCGATGCAGATTTTTCTTGGAACCTCCGTTTTCCCTAACCGGTTTCCTTTCACAACTCGTCTGCAATCGTTATCGTCAACCGCCACTTTTTTTTTTTTTTTGCGGCTATAAAGGAAGAATACGTTTAAATGTACGGTAGGGGGATGAAGGGAGTTGTGACGGGGTAAGATGTTCCTTTGTTTAAGTTAAACGGTTGCGAGCGACACTGTGACATTTTACGACGTATGTCAGGCTGATAAAGGTCGTTAATTTAGTAATTTTGATTACCTTCTTTCTTATTTTTTTAGTATGACTATTCTACTTGCACATCTGAGGTTAATACCCAGTTGATATGTTTTGTACTTTGACCCTCGTATTAACATTTCAACATGTTTGTAACTAAAATATTTGATAAGATAATTTAATGCAGAAATGGAAACGTACTTTTTTACGTACGCAACTGCAGGACATGTTTCCAGTAGTAATCGTATAACGCAGTAAACAATAATTTAGTGTTGTAAAATTGGAATACTGTCAAATAATATGTGTCAGTGAAGCTTCGTTACATGTAGAAATATTGATTTACAATAAAATGATACGTAAAAGTGAAGTAACGTGTTGTATTCTTGGTGAGTTATAATTTACTATTTAGTTAGTTTCGTTACGAGAACTATTGAAGTACTATATACTTAAACATTTGTGTAAATATTGGGTCGTGTTAACACTTAGTATACTGAATCGACCACTGGAACACTGCCTGAAATATTCAACCACTTAATATAATACTGTGTATGTCGGTAAAGTGACATTTAAATATTGTTTCAATAACTTGCGTTGTTACTGGTATTGTTAAGAGTCTTGTTAAACGTTAAGAAATGGAACACGATTTTATATTTTGATGCTAACTTAAGAGGCTGTCAACTTCACCAAACTGGAATTATTGTTTGTCTTGTTTATTATTGCCTTAAGAATGATAATTTTGGTAGCAGTGATGGCAAAGATATTGAACTTAGGGCACACATATACTAACAACTTAATTTAAAGGTCAAAATTATGCAACTAAGTACTTCGGGAATGTTCTTGTTAAACAGATACAAGCAATGTGGCAGAGGCCTCTCAAGGGTATTCTGTAGATAAATCAACGCTGAAAACTCCGATTAAAATCTACACGCTTTTTGATGTTAATAAGGAAAATTACACAGCACAATCCTAGTTAGTGAATAATGATATTAGCCAACATTATGAGCTAATGTTTACCCAGACTGATGCATTTGTAAAACATTATCCCTCGTGCCGGAATTAAATGTACGAAATTTCGGCGTCAGAGAGTGTTCTCCAGAAATACGTTACAGGAGGAAATTTTTTGTTCACAAAGTTGGCAAAAACTATTGTCTAGAATGGCTGTTTTTTCATGCCTTCTTTACATGGCAAAGTCAGCTTAGTGTTTATATGCCGCTATGAAAGGGGCATTTCCCCTTATTGTAGATTGCCGTAGCTACTGGTCAGTTATCATAGCGACAGCGTGTCTTATGGTGTCTGCTGTGTGCGGGCGTGTTGCAGGAACGAGGAAGTGAGAACAACCAGGCCAGCCAAGTTGAAGGCTCCCTGGATCACGGACCGTCACCTCGTCATGCTCAAAGATCAGGAAGATGACCACGAGTAACGCCTGCTACACTCAGCGTACTTCGTGTTCTGTCCGCTCGCCTCGCTCAGTGTCTGCGGGTGTCTTGAACTAAGGTTAATTATACTACAGGATGGAAAAGTCGATGTTAAAAGTTTGCCACAGGGACAATTTATACCGCTTGAGCGCTGGTATCGATAAGAAGTGTGAACTACCACTCAATAGTGCCACGATTTTGTCGTGAAACAATTTTTGCCCCACATTATTTCAGTGTCTCACGTACACATCGGTAGCTCTGCTTCATAATTACTGGCAGCGTGTCTTTGTTCACTGCACCAATTAGTATTATTATTATTGTGACTCCGTACGTCTGTAATTTGCCAAGGCAAGTGAGAGTAAAATCATCCAATCACAGACGATGTAGCAGAGCTGCATGTGTGTACATAACGCATTGAAACCAAGTGTTGCAAAAATGTTTTCGCCATAAAATCGTGGCTCTACCAATCACAGAGCTGTCGTGAATTTCGTTATATGAAGTTGATACATTTAAAGGAGAAGTTGACTTATTTTCCACCTTAAAATTAAATTTAACGACTTTTCTTTTTCCCAAACCTTAGTTTAATTTATTTTTATTATGGTTTCGTATTTTATTATACACGTTTAACAATAGAAGCACTACTAGTGGCATAGTTTTCCCCTGTGCCAAGCTCTCCCACAAGAAAACACATTTATTTCTAATCTGTAGTAGAACTAATCTTACCTGAACTGTCTCCTGCATCTGCTATACGGACCGTCTCGGTTTGTAACGCACCTCGTAAGACATATTTTGTGGGTAGTTCACCCAGGTAATTTTTTTTATTTGCGATGCACACAGAAATATATTGTAGTGACCCCCGAACTTCAGTAACAAAATGTTTTTAATGATTACTGAAATTAAATATTTAGTTTGATAAGTAACGACGAAACATCTTGTACCTGCCACAAAACATGCTACCGTAAGTTTGGAGTCCACGAGGACTGACGGAGAACCCAAAAAATTTCATCAAATATATTCAGTTGCAGGTTCTACTACTGCAGTTTTTTGTTTAAATACGATAATTTTATCAACACTACTGTGTAATTTGCAGACCTATCACCATGTTATGTAACGAATAACAAAAATTATATATTAATGCAGTAAAATTAGTGTATTTAATTAAATAACACTGTTCTAACATTCACTGTACACGAAGAATCTCAGTAGTGTCGATTGCCACGTCTGAATGTAATGTCTACGAAATTTTTTCTAAATAGAGACGTTACTGAAATAATAGTAAAGCTGCAGATTACTAATCTAACAGTTTTGCGATTCCCAAAAATTGCAAGCAAGAAAAGATTATTAGCATAAACTTAAGCTCGTTAGTGTTTTAATCGCCGTTGCTTAGTTCATTCAAACGAAATGTGTATAAAGCTAAGTGAAAATGTAGTATTTTTTACTTGTTACTTTCTTACCAAACCTGTATTATTATTTATCAATACCAACCAAAATAACTATGTAACTAACCATGTACTGAGGTCGTTTGTTACCATTTTAAATAATATTTGTGCAGACCTGTAATTCATAATCGTAGATAACGAAATTCGACAAAAATAAGTACTAAATACGTGTCAGTTTATTTTAAAAGAGATCTTAAGAGTTTCATTATAACTGGATAGAATATTATAGACCAACGATTAACAAGAAACACGTACTGGTTATGTGTGTCCAAACTAGTGAACAGCATGTTTATACTAAAGCAGATTTTCAATACTGTACGAAGCAAGAAATACTTTATTTAACACATAGGGAACATAAACGATTATTGTGAATGAGTTTATGTTGAATTAATTTTATTTCATACATTTCATTTGATAATTTGAGCCCCTTCTTCCCATGGTCATAGGCATTAAACATATGATTTTATTTATTTATTTTCTTCATTTATTACTTCCATGTTTCTCATTACACGAACACACTTCACCCTGAGATTTTAAGGCAGTTATACAGATTTTATGTACTGAATGGTAATAAACTACGGAAAATAATTAAACACGATTTTCTCACACAAACTGAAATTCGTACTCATGTCAACACGAACCTATTTTCATAACAAATTTTCTGAAGTACTGGCAAGTAGCTGCTATGCAGAATCGTGTGATCAATCTAAATGGAAATATGTTTGGAAAGAAAATTTGTATAGACCCTAAGAACCTACATTGCACATTTATTTATAACATCAAAATCTGCTTGGAATTAATACGTGGGAAGTATATCGTAAATACAGATCAAACGTATACCGTCAATAAGTTGAGTAAAATTTTAATTTAATCATTAACACATTTTAATTGGGACAGATTGCGCATGTGTACTTAGCGTGCATAATTACATACGTGAATTTTTTTAAAGGCCAAAGACAAAGCACATGTTATGCAGCAACGTGCAAGAATAAGTTAGTAAATAAAGAAAAGGTTTCCCACAAACCATCAGCAGTACGTAACGTATATTAAAGTAACGTGTTTGCTTTGTTAATAGTTTATAGACATAAATATTTTGTACTGTACCTGTCTGTTTGCTAAATAAAAATTTCTTTATTTATAAAAAGATTTGCTTTGTCACATTTTCTCTTACAGTGGATGGAAACACACATTCGTAATCATTTGCTAGATTTTATTTAATTAAAAAAGTGTAGGCTTTACTAATTTATCTCAACAGGTAGGTTAATTAGTAACACCGAAAAGAAAGCAAATTATAAGAAAATTGCGACAGTTCATGATTCGTAATTATTTATAAACATGTTTCTAATAATTAACTGTGACAATTATGCCCACATAGCCAAATTAAGATTAATTGTTGTTTATATGATTAATTAATGACTTTCTAAATACAAAATGTATAAAATAACTAGCTGTTCTGGCGTGCGTTACAATACTTTTGAATTAGTTCGGGTACCCCTCTACACCTCCTCCCCTTTTAATCCTCCAAACTAGTTGGCAGAAAACATTCGTGGGCTGACGCACAACTCACCAAAGTTTTTTTCCTTCACAAAAAAAAAAAGTTTTGAGTGCCCCATTCTGCTCCCCCCCCCCCCCCCCCAAAAAAATTTCATTGCAATGTGATGTATGATATAGGAGCTCATACGGGACAAACAGACATACACACACATACATGTATATACAAATATGTACATAAACAGTGTATAAATACATGCCATTATGGTCTCGACAAAAAGTAGCATTAATATCGATGAATGACCTATTCTTCTATAGCTTTCGAGATGTTTGATGTATAAAAAAATATGTTGTCAATTCATAGGTAGCAGCACAACCGCCAAGCGATCTCGTCCTTGAACAAAGATTCACATTCCAGTCTGGTATTATCATTGTTTCTAAAATTTCTAGAGTTTTCTACCATACGTAAAGTTTATTCATATAGGCTAGGATTGGAGGCAGTCTGTAATTTTATATAGGTTATTACATTAGTTGATTGATATGACGTTATGATAAAGTAACAAAGTATAATTTAAAAAACAAAACAAAAAAAACCCGCTTTTGCAACCATATGAACTAAACATTTGAACATAATCTTTTAACGTAATGATTTTGTTCAACAGTGATAGAATGTCCCACAATTCAATGTAACTTAATTTTTTGAATGAGCAAAATATGAGAGTAAAGGCACAGACCAATAAAATTTAACTGGAGTGTAAAAAAATCGTGGGGTGTTATTTCTTTTTATAATGTCTCTACCTTTACGAATAGCTAGAGAGAAAAATTTAAGACAACTATCAAACACTCAATGCTATCTTACATTAAAGTTAACTTTTTGGTCGATGACTTTTTTTAGGGTTTTAAACTATAATTATATATTTTTAATCTTAAAACACAATGGAATGTGAAAGCAATAATGTTTTTAAAAATTGTTTGTTTCAAGATTTTGATTTTAGAAAAGTTCTCTGTTGCAGCCAGATACAGTATTTTTTTTAGTGATGAGTGGTAATACCATATCATAGCTATGAAATAATATTGAATTGTCACCGATACTTAAAACGTGTGCAAATTTTCGAGTAATTCGTGCATCTGGAAATGAGTGAAAATTGGGGAAATATTAAGAATAGGCGTTCATAGTATACCGCATAAATTATTGATTTTGGAGGTATAGTTGACTAATGAAACACATTTATAGAACTTAAACTGAACTAACATTAGGTTAGGACGAAACCTAACTTATTCAACTTTACGTAAGGATTACTTCTAACCACAACAGAAAATTTGCATTAACAAACTTTACCTCTAAAGTCAATAGTTTGGCCGGTATACGCTGGGTCCTATTCTTAATACATACGGAAAATTGAAATGATACATTACACCCTTACATACAGACGAAGGTAATAAAGGCATGCTGAAATAACGCACGTAGTTGTGTAGGACACGCGAGATGACAGCAGCCTGTTGCCTTGTAGCCTGGCCTCAGCACTATAGTTGTGTCGCACATATTATCATGGCCGTGGTTAACTACGTGGCTGGATAGTTGTGTTAGTAGTCCCGCTGTGCCGCGGAATTTAATTAGTTACCCTGCAATTGAGGTCGTAGTGATAGTGGTGTTAATTATGCCGCTCGATGTGCCGTAGTTGATTAACATCGTTCCCGTTTATCTGCTTCATTTACGTCGTCTATTAATGATGCTGATGTTTCGAGCTTCAACTGTCCCATTCAAAGTTGCTTGGTTGTAAACATTTTTTTATTTTATGTTTGTATTGAACCCATTCGACATTTGTAGTGCATAAAGCATCAGAATTAAAATGTTACTGGTTTCATTTTACAATTTGCTCATAATATGAACTTATTTCCATACAAAAAGTAGAAGTAATCATTGCGTAATCGTGTCTTAATTTCTTTATCAATCAGTGCAAATGTATGTTGACTAGGGGCTTCGTGGCTATTTGAAACTATTTCGTTAAAGGCACGTACTGATCAACTGTAAAATCTAATTGTGTGGGAAATATCCCTTGCACAGTAAACTCTCACTGTACTTACAAGTACAATAATTAACATGCATAAATCAACTGGGAAGAAATAGTTGCTGCTTTATTCACCTTTAACCTGTAATCTTTACGCATCGTACTGGACAGTGCACTCAACATGATCTTCCGGTGGAATTTTGAACTACAGCGCACAGTATCTGGCAGGCGAATGTACAGTAACAAAAAAGTATCACTTTATGCTGGAGTGTGGTGAGTTTAATTGTATAGTCGGTATATACCTAAATAATTTAAAAGTTTATGAAATATTTAGAACACCAGTAAAATCAATAGATTTTATCTTATAGCAATTCATGACTGTCGTGATGTAGTCATACAAAACTGTTACTCGTTGAAATGGCAGCGAAAACCTGCGAAATTTTTGAAGCATTATTTTGTCTGGCTCGACGTAACATTTTTGCTATGTTCGCGATTCGCTACGTTTGTGTACGTGTATTTTGTTTTGATGGCGGTCGTTCAATCACCAAGAACTACGATTACATTATATTAAAAACAACTGTATCAAGACTGTAGCTCGCGTTCGGGAAGTCACGTGTACTGGTTTATATTTACTGCTCCGTATAAATATCAGGATGGATGGTCAATATGGTCCTGTTGTATGTTATACCGACGTATCCAATGTATATTTTGACGAGTCCTATACTAAGAATAATTTCGCTCATTTACTGAATCCAATGGGTGATATGAATAAGTACATAAATGTAACCGATATGTACTTTCATATGGAGCTACTAGTAGCCCCATTGTGGACCGATTAAATATAGGTTTTTATGGGTACAACGCAAAGTTTGCACCTGCTTTGTGTCTGGTTGTGCTGTAGCACACGCAGAAGCGATGGGTACAAAATGGTTGTAAATATGCGCCTATCAAATCGTCCGCACATGTATATTTTGCTTAGTTTGCGCGTGCTCTACTAAATAACACGGGGGTGTATTTAATAACTACTGTGACTAGAGGTGCAAGTGAAGATTATTTTTATTTCATCTGCACCTCCGCTACATTGGTGCAAATATCAGGTAGTGAATCCGTGTTTGCCTAGCCATCTTTCACATAGTCATTTTCGAACAAAAACGTTTAATGTAATAAGAAGAAAAGTTGAACATTGCTACAGGAATAAAAATACTGGGAATAATTATGAGAGTGTATTTTCGAGTGGTACTTTTTGCTATGAAAAAACACTTAATATCGTTAATAGTTTTCAGGGCATTGGAGAAACAGCCTAAAAGACCGTATATCAATGCGTGTCACATCGAGAAAAACACTAATATTAGTGGCGCCAGCCATGTAGGTTCTACCGGAACTGAGTAACACATTATATAAATTACAATGTAAATCCTAATCCTTGCTTACGACAAGGTTACATGGTAGGCAGCTCTTTTAACATCATGTAAGAAAAGAATCTGCAATAATGTTATAAATTTTACCACTTTTTGTATTAATTTTGTGGTATTGCTAAATTAGCAAAAAAAAAAAAAAAACAAACAAATAATGAGAGTCGTTGTAAGTTACTATAAACAACCAAAATGTATTTAATAAAATTCGGTATTAAAATTAAATTTATGCGAGACTCAAAGATAAATAAAACCAATACGTTACGATGCTAACATAAACTTTTTTACTCGTTGTTCTGAGGAAATAAAACAAATCCTGAAAACTAATTATTCTGTTCTACTGAGTTTCGCTACCAACTTTTTAAAATATAACTTGGTAGTCTGCATTTTCGCGTATAATTGTTTTATGGTACTATAGCGATTTCGATGAACACTGAAGCAGAAATTTACTTTTGTAAAAAAAATTACTTTTTCAATGCTGTAAAAAAGTGTTATTCTAATTGGGATGATAATATTTGTGACCAAACTTGTTACTAATGCTTTTATAAAATTATTTTTATAAATCTACTGTTTTCGTAATGTCACAAATTCATACCATCTTTCCAAAACTCAGAATAAATTTACTTTTGCAAACCCTTAAGCCTATCCGATATGTATAGCATACTGTTCATTGTTAATTTAGCACGTTGTGCATTTTTAATTTTATCAAAGAAGAAATCATACACTAACCGGACTCGTTTGTTGGAAGTCTTGCATCATGGACACAATAGACTAGTTTCCCTCATGCGACTGCACACGATGTGTCATTTTAAGCCGTGATATACAGTATCTGGACGTTTAGCCGCAGTTGAGAGCTACACCGCGACGCGCGGCCATCCGTGGATAACTCTTGTAACTTCCACCTCGCCGCACAAGCAGGCCGGCGTGTCGCAAAGCGCTAGTTTGTGAGACAACTGACGTCACAGAACATCGTACTGGGTCAAAGTTGATGAACTGAGCAGCAAACTTTCAAAAACCAGTCATGTTCACTGAAAGACGAAAATGAGTTAAAACACATTTCCTACGTAAGTGCGGTGAGTTACTTATAAGTATAAAGTCAGATATTATAAAATTGCCTGTCCCATTAAAAATCAGGCGAATATTTGCGTTTTCATTCAAAACCAGGCGTAGCATAACAAAATTCACACAAGTTACATGTTATGAAATTTTAAGTACATTTTGTTAATATTGTATCACTGTATTATAGTGTTAAATATGTCTTTAGAAACCCCGTGCAAACAAAAGAGATAAGCCATCCAGTTTTAGTCGCCACCATTAAATCAAATATATATGATTATGTGATGATTACAGATGTCGGCTAGCGTGAATTGAAAATTTATAATATGAATTATTTTTGTCAGTGCCAGTTAAAGGGACGTAACACATAAAAAAAATAATTTAAAGGTTTATCGAAAGTGAATAATTAATAACACGTTGACATTAGTTTTTATGAGAAAACATATAATTGTATGTTCAGCCGGACAAAAGAAAGTTCTGTTAGGAAAAGAGTAAAACTTTGAGAAGAAGGAAGAACGTTTTCTGGTATCGTCATGGAAGTACGTGAGTTTGTTAAGCTCTGGTGTAGACGGATTCTTCTGACACTATTCTTCGATGTTTGTCGTTTAGAAAGAAGGCAGGACCTGACATAGCCCATCCAGGTGGAGTGCCTGGGTTTGACGTCGAGGAATTATTGGAAGATCCGGTAAAATAGTCACTATTTTCTTCAGTAACGTAGAGCCAGTACTACCGACATAATGTTCAATACTGATAATTTTAATTAGAGCAATCGATTTGCGTCATTATTATTCTTGAAAATTTTATTTTATTTTTGTGCTGTAAAGTTAGTACACGAAAACCCTAGGGCTCAGTCGAGTTAAGCTGGCCGAAATATTTACAGACACGTATTAATTACCTAATGAATTTTACAATTATAATGAAAAAATTCCAAGAAAGATTTTTGATATCATCACCAAAATAAATCTGTCTCTACACTGAGTATACGAGTTATGATTTCAAACTTTGTACTTGCTCAGTTGAATTCTTTACACCGTAATACTAGTAGTTGTGTGAAACAACAGAGTGTCGTTTTAATAACTATGTGGCAAATCGAAACCTAAAGAGTGCTCAACGTTAACGATAGTTCGGTGAATAATAAAAGTTAAAGAAGTATGTCCACCCCACTATAATTCTGCATTCAAATCTAGGGCACAACAGCTGCTATTTATTGGGTGACGTATAGTTACAAAATATTGCCTCTGACACGTTTACTACCTTTAAAGCCGGTTATATACATACTATTCAGAATTAGACGTGCCAATTTTTTATTTAATACGTAACAAACGAAATATAATTTTAACTTCTCACGAGGTAACAGCCCTAATTTTACTGTTAAAATGACGTAAAGCAATGTGATGTCTCTATTTTGTATTAGTATGTAAGCTTTTGGTGCTACTATTGTATGTGAAGTGGATTACTATAACTATATATTATCTTGTAAAGGCCTTATACATGTGTAAAACAAAGTGTTGGAGAGATATGCGTCTGTTTTGCATGTTCATGAGTGAACGCACGCAACTCTGTGGTTTGTTTATCAAGTAAGTGTGTTGGCAACTTGAAAGACTCGTTTTTGAAAGCAGATGGAACTTTTGCGAAAGAACTTTTTGTTTGATTTATTTGCTTTAAACGCGTAAGTGGGTGGGGACTTATGCCCAAAGTGTGTGGTGTAAAGCCCAGGGCGATGCGATGTTTAATTTGTGTTCTATTTTCGTTTTTGTGTGACGCGTCTGGACTCTTGTTGTTTGCACCGAGTCTATAGGAGGCCTGTACTATGACGTGAGCAAGAAGCGCTGTCAAAATCCGATGACGCGTCAACTGAGCTGGACTAGGGTCCGAGCAAGGTAGCCTTTCCCAGGCTAGATAAGTGAAACATGGATGTTTTGTTATGTTCTTGAAGGATGAGGAGTCCCATATTTTAAACGGACGTATGGGTTAGCAATCCTTAGGGGTCAAACACGGTTTTAGCGGAAATAAAGACTATATGGTGTGTTTAACATGTGGAACTTTAAGCTGGAAATAGCTATTGTAGTTGGACCTCGTGTCTAATTTTTTTATGTTGTTGAGAGCACTGGCCAATGAGAGTGAGGCAGTGTTTATCGTGCCTGAAGGCCGTCGAGCCAGAGGGGTGGAAATCAGTCAGTTTTTAGTTGTTGGTGGCGGAGAGAACGACTTGAGGCCTGGTGGCCATCACTTGGGCAGTCAGTCGATGTATACCGACATGTGTTTGTCGGCATTACTGCACGCGAGTCATGCAGTAAATTAGTGATTGTTACTTCGCGAGTGATTTACTGTTTGCAGACGACAGAAATTGAGTATTCGTGAATTGGCGAGGCGCTGTGTGCGAAATTATGAGAATTCTTCCTCTGATGCGGTCAAGAAGGGTGCGGCCACTACAAGGAATCTCCAGGAGGCCCTGCTAAGGGACATCATCGCGAAGTTTCCTCAGAAACCCACCAGTGACCAGCTGCATTACGAGGCCAATGATTCTTTTCAAGACAAGCAAATTGTATGTATTGGAATATTTAGTAGACTTGTTTGAGAGTGTTCGGGCAGAGTGTAAATGTTGTTGACACCATGGCTAAAGTACTGTTTAGAGCGATCGTCCCAATGTTTCCTTACTACTTTGTCAACGAGTAAATTAGGACACAGTCACAATATCGTGCCTAATTAAGACTCTTTTCGACCCCACGAAATTAGAGTAGTCTAACCCCATCATCCAGAAACTAAATTGTCGAACATTTAGAGAACGAATTACTCTTGCCTTTTGAATGCCAACAGGTTATTGTTCTGGGAGACTGGACGAAGCCATCGGTAGCACGTGCGAAGAAAGAAGACAGGTTTTAGTCGGGCTCACCCACACACTATGCTAGCAAATGGACAAAGGCATCAGGTCGTATATCACCAATATATGGGGGAGATGGTATTTAGTGCATAAATGTACAAGGGTAGATGTATTACATGATTAGTAATCCAGTATACCAGAGTGCAATTAGCAGTATTGTTTCTCAACTGTTAATGACTGTAGTAAATAACCTTTATGAACCATTTTTGGGCCTATTCAGTACACCGGCCTTGCATTTATAATATAGCTATTTTCATCAGTAGCTATCCCGACGCCAATGTGTTATGGGGGTTGGAAAATGGACCCAGGGTTGGTGCTGAAGAACGAGCCTTGTGGACTATTGCAGACCCACTTAAACCAAGTTTATCAACACATTTTTGTTAAGTAACAGCCTCAGCAATTAACTTGCCATGTTTCAATTTCTTTACTATCACAACATATATACATTTTTTTTCACTTACCTGCATAGTTGAATACAATGACATGTATGGTTTTGGGAGTTTACTCCTCAAATGTACTGAATGCACTGCGGTTGAAACTGTCTACATTTGGTTCACAACTATATGGACATTGTTTTAACAATAATTTCTTAATTTATATTTTCAGTCAATTCGTGTATTGCCACTTCATGCAAACGCTTGTAAAGAATGACTTCGTAGACATTTGAAACTGTTTCGTTGAAATTAAGTGTTTGTCAATACTTAAGTAGAAACTCTCTCATGTCAGCGTACCTGAATAAATTAATAACGACTAAATAAGAACCTACCTAAATTAGTCTGGACGTTTTGTATTGTTAGCATTAGTTTGTAGCTGTCACTAATTTGTTTGTTTTATTCCTCTCAGTTACCTTGAACATATTACAATTTTCTCATATTGCCACCACTAGAATGTTAAATTTTTGCTGATGAGTGTGCCGTCCATTTTTATCCATATTATTTACGTGTTCAGTATACATTCTCTATAAATTATTTCACTAGTTACTCATTACTGAAATGCCAGGTGCTGACTAAATGTACTAGTATACAGTATATTGCCATGTACTGTATTTAGTCAGTTTTCTGTTTTTAATTTCGCAAAACGTACCTTCGTGTTTGCTGGAAATTTATTACAATATAATATTGAAGACATAATTACTTTGGATGAATTAACAGGACAGAAACGTTTGTAGCGTTATCATACTTCAAACTACTTTCTTTATGTTTTTTACTGTACAATTAATTCGACACGATCTTTCGATGCAGTTTTGAACTATAGCGTAAAGTAACCAACAGACGAACGTATAGTAAAAAATGTCGAATTACTTTCTTCTGGCGAATGGTGTGTTTAATGGTACAGATGATATAAATTTAAATAAGTTGTATTTAAAAGTTTATGAAATATTAAGGATAAAAAAGATACTATGTGACGGTAATTTAAGATTGTTGTATTTAATGTTGCCAAGCGTATGAGGCGTACGGTAATTATTAATGTTGCTTGACACTCGGTAACGGACGTGACTGTTTTCAGAGCTTCATTTCTAAAGTGCATTTTATATTGCAAGCCATATTTATACACCAATCATCAAAGTGTAAAATAATTACTAACAACTCAAATCCTGGGAGTCCATCTATTATGTGTACGAATCACGATATTTTCTCTCGTTGTTTAAACTCTACCAACATTCTAATAACAATTTAAATGTGTATTAAATTGTTCTAAAGGTAGTGTACGTATCGTGTAAGACACGATAATTCAATGAAATGTACCGTTTACAAGAACATCATGAAAGCTTGTGCAATTACTTTTTATGGGCCGAGAAAGGCGTAACGGTTATTCGCTCGTTACGTAGAAAGGCTTATCGATGCTTTAAATCAAGAGACAAAGGAGGTGCAGTAATGAAGGTGTTCCTCAGAAACTGGGATGGAAACCATCCAACGAGACAAAAACATCTCCCGGTGCAGAGGGTCACGATCGACTACAATCATTCCCAAGTTCGTGCTCCGTCGTGGTGGAGAATATTCACCAACCATAACCGTAGTACGGTAGATGTGTCACTAGAACTGCAAGGCGGTTATAAGAAATATTCATGAAAGATAGAAGAAATAAACTTTATTTAACAAATAAATAAGTTTACATAATTACGTTTCTTCCTAGAATCAGACAGACTTACTGGTAACATATGCTCCTAGGTACATAGCTAAAATATCATATATATAAAATATGCACATACACCATCTTGATTATATAAGTACTGTAATAGCATTGAAAGTACATTCAAATGTTCTCAATACAGGAAAATGTCAAAATACATAACATGAGACAGTATTTACAATTACATATGTTGAAGAGACTTAGCAATTGACGAAGAGATTACCAAACCAATATTAATTGTACAAAAGAAAAAGGAAACGAGAAACATTCATAGACATAATTTATATTTACAAGAATAATACTTTAAAAACACAAATCTGATGTATTGGTTTTTCATTTTATGTTATGCTGCATTGAAAAAACAGGCTCCCAGCAACTAGCGCCTAGAGACCCCTGGTTTCCTTGAAAATATTTCTTCATCAACTTGTTTCAATGTCTTACGTGCAAGTCTGCAGCTCTGCTTCATTGTTATTGGCAATGTGTATATGTGGAAACACGTTTTCATTTTACTATACCAATAAGAATAAGGTTACTGCGATACCACGCTTTTTAATTCTTAGGAAATTTTTAAAGCACGTAAGAAATACAAAAACTCCAATTACTGACCATGAAATAGAGCTTTATATGCTCGCACAGTAAAGTTATACAAACTGGCGCAGAAATATTTTCACTAAAACAGGGGTTTCTGCCAACCCCCTATTCATTTGCACATATCCAAACAAATACTGATTC
This sequence comes from Medauroidea extradentata, assembly GCA_003012365.1. Lineage (NCBI taxonomy): Eukaryota > Metazoa > Arthropoda > Insecta > Phasmatodea > Phasmatidae > Medauroidea > Medauroidea extradentata. Next base: position 42,302 of record PNEQ01120323.1, on the reverse strand, counting down.
AAATAAATATTTTTGTTGTTGGGCAAAGAATTTTGGCTCAGCGAAAAAATTTAACTAACTAAAACATAATTTCTCGTTGTATTCCAAAATGAGTCAACATGAAATCAGAGCTACTGTTTCAAGCAGAAAGGATCTTCCGACCAACACATGTTACATATTATTCTTTAATTAGGAACGCTCGCAAATTATCACTATCTTGAGACCTCCAGCTTGTGGGGCTGTGGATTTCAAGAGTGCCTTCCTCTGATATGTAACACATGACACAGAACCTTTAAATCCCAACCCAAATTATTTCTGGACAGTCCAAGTATGTAACGTTGAGATCTGCTCTCAAATAATGTAACTGGCATTGCGTATTAACATTTAGTCAACATACTTACTACAACTGTTTTGGGAGACAAGTTCTTACATTTAATATAGCGTTTAACACAGTTAATGTTCAGTGACGGATGACTATCAAGTGACTCATAGATTGCTACCCTTGGATTTGTAAAATTACTTCGCCAGACAAATATTTCCACTTTAAACTGAGAGTAATTTCGCCCATGTCCAGTAGGGCAAAAACACTGGTCGACACCCTACCTTTATCACGTAGAGGCTTCTTTCAAGAAGAGTTCATATCCAACGTCACATCCGGCGTCGCTGAGGAGCGTCCCTGCAGTAGGACATGCAGAACGACGAGGAGCGGTTACAATGTTTTTGGTCTCTCGTCCAGAGAACTAAGTTCTGCTTGCGAGAAAATAAGTTGCCACTGACGTAACCTCCTCTACAACAGCTGAGAGTGTCTCAATCAATATAGTAGGAAATCCACAAATACTCAGACCCAACACCATAACTTCTCAGGTGGGTAGAGACGAGACACACTTTGCCTCATAGTTCCCTCCAACAAGTCCAGTTGACGGCTCTCAGCGTACTACTCGCCGCGCACACGTCGTCAGCAACCTAGCCACGAGTTATGGCGCTCCCAAGCGTCACCCGTCCAAATTAAACCACTACATATAATTATTAAATAAATGTTACTATTCTAGATACAAACATTTAAATTTACATTTACGTCGGCGTATAAAAATAATAATTTAGAATTATAAAAATTATTGGCGTATAACCACAGCTAGAAGCTGAAACGTCATACATTGACTCGTGACGATATACACGTCATACTCTGTCGGGCATTCTAGCTGTCAACTTTTTTCCTAGTCATTTTGAACAAACCCTGTAGTACCAATTTTTTTTTTTTTTTTTTTTTTTTTTGCAATTTACTCAAAACTAGGCAATAAGAAATAATGGCCTTTCTCAAAGCAACGATTCAATTACTTTTATATAATTAAATTAGTCTATATAGTTATTCTTGACCTAAATGACTAACTCTTTAATTGAACAAAATGTGAAAACCTTTTAAAGAGATTTGTTTTTCTAACAGAGTATGCTTGATGTATTCATACAATTTATAATTGTTACAGACGTCACTTCTCGGTTAACCTTACAAGGTTCACCAAAAAAGGTATCTATGGAACCTTTTTTTCCTCCTGTAGAATCATTGTGTTTCTTTCCACGACATTTGAAGGCATCAGTATTATATGATAATACCCTAAACGTGCTTCACGGTTATACATACATATATTATTTTTTCTTCGAAGTGTATCGAACAAAAAATAATGATCCGTGAGTCATCGCCTTAAATCTGAATTTTAGTTTTTAAATGTCATTAATTTACAAATACGGTAATTTTGCGAGTCCGTTTTCATGTATTAACAAGTCGAATAAAGTTCAATTTCTGGCAGGACCAACCCGGATTTTCGCATGTGGTGATTGTGTCGAACGATGCTGTTGGCCAGCACTTTTTCTGCGCCCCTTCGTTACGGCACTGCTCCATACTCACCTCAAATAACCCTTCACCAGAGCTGTTAACCTCGCTGATAAAGGGGTGACCAAGATATCTTCACTTCTCTCGCAAAATTTGAGTTATTGTTTGGTAAAAAACCTTGACTTCACTGTCGTTTACATAACAGAGTACAATCTGTGATTTCATTGGTCACGAGACACTATGTGATGTCAGTTTGGTGCGTTGCCATTTTGCAGTAGGTTGGAAACTCTACCATGGACCTTTTAACTAGTTGTCACCTCATTGTTGGTCAACGGGAGAACTCGAACGAGAATATAGCGATTTGTAGCCTAGTCTGCTACCAGAAGATGACGTAAATTTTGCATGGCTGTTCAAATAGGTAGCTGATTGCTAAAGGTACGATTATTTCGCGTATTGATTCTAGATCAGGTTGAATGCCAATATTGTATACTTCACTACTCCTTCTGTGATTAGACGACATCTGTTTCAGTACATCGTTGACGACTGCAAGCCAGTGAAAAATAAGGAAACAAGTCGTGGTGGTAACACGTGTTACGGTTAGAAGCCAATTGATATTTGACTTTGGCCAGTGTGTATAGGTCTGAGAAGTCCAGGCTGTTGCCAGATGATTACTTACAAAATGATGTCGGAAGTGTTCGGAAAAGAGCATTAGAGACCCAGAAATGTCGTGGATTCAGCGACAAACTGGATTGACTCCACAGTCCTGTGAACATTCTGTCATGAACCACTTGTTTATTGGCCGCTGCTCCAGTGAGTGGCCAGTTACACATCTGACACGGTAGTGCGTTATTCGGTAACATAGAGATCCATGATTTTCGCGGAAATGTTTCTGCACCAAGTTTTTTCGATGCCTTAGGTCCACCTCTGCAGTTCTGTTTCTTTGTTATTGCCAGAGTGTGTTTGTATAAATACGTTCCTCATTTGACCCAACCAATCAGAATAAGGTTACTGCGAACAACACACGCCCATGAGTGAGTGAGTGAATGAAGAGATTTTGGTCAGTGCTCAACTCAACTTCGAGGTCTTCAGCGCTGGTGAGGGGGGCATGAGGTGAGTATGGAGCAGTGCCGGAATGAATAGGCGGGGGAAGCGGAAGATCCCCGAGAAAACCCGTCGACCAGTGGCATCGTCCGGCACGATTCCCACATGCGAAAATCCGGAGACCGACCCCCGCCGGGAATTAAACCCGGATCGCCTTGGTGGGAGGCGACAGGTCTGACCCCTCGGCCACCGCACCCCTAACACACGTCCGTGATTTGCAAGTAAAACGTTAAGACACGTGACGGTTAAATTCAGCCAATCACTGACCATAAAGGCAGATCCGAAGATGTGCACACGAGGACCGAAGCAAACTGTTGCAGAAATGCTTTCACCAAAAATTGGGGTCCATATCTCGGTGTTTTCAAGCAGGTCTGCTATTGGTCTGCAGCTCAAGGAAGGATTTCATTAAGTGCCTTAATCACAAGAATAGGTAACGTTTATAGAAGTTTGAATTATAACGTCTTCTCAAACGAATTCGCGAAATTTCCCGGGACTCTATAAACGTAGTTTACAAGTGTTTGTTTAGTTTCACTACCCTGGTTTGATTGTCATAACCGCCAGTTTTCCGCCTCTGACAGTCGGGCTGGTAACTGCGTTGTTGTCGACTACCTGTACGTAATGCTCGGCTTACATGTCGGCCGACCACGCCGATCTGACCAGGCGGACAGAACAGATGCTGTGTCGGAACTATGTTAAACAACATAGAGTTTTGAAAACAACGGTGCACTCGTCTTAAAATAAATAAATATTCACCTCCACTTTTCCTGCGCTGCTTTGCTCGCCTCGGCTACTACACGCAGAGACTCCTGGGTAATTTCCACGTTGTCTTTTCTTTCAGAGGGAAGAGATTTCGGAGTGAATTCAACTTTGCGACGTAGCTCACGCAGAAAACGAGGACATGCTCTGATTTGCTGACGCATCCTTCCGCGTGGCCTGTTCTGTGTGTCCGGCCCTTGTCTAAGCTAAGGTGAATTCCACTACAGGCTGAAAAAAAAAAAAAGAGTGTTTTCTTATGGGAGAGTTTGGCACAGGAAACATTCCTGCCACTAGTTTCGCTGCTATCGCTGAGGGACCAGAAATAAAACGAAACTCTAGTGATATTAAATTTAAATAGGCTTGGAAATGACAGAAGTCATTGCAAATAATTTCAAAGTGAAAAGAAACCTATTTCGCGTTTTAAATTATCAACGTAATGTAACTTGAAATTCAGGAAATCTTTATTGGTCAATTTGCACCCATTACCGATACCAGCGCTCAAACGGTAGAAAATTTCCTTTTGCCAAATTTTTAACAGTTGTGTTTCTGTACCTACGCACAGAGCTATTGTGAATATTTTTAGTTAAATTAAGTTGATAATTTAAAAGTTAACATTAGTTTATTTTATCTTGAAAATTAAATTAAAATACATCTCTTTTTCGCAAGCCTAGTTAAATTTAAGTTTAATACAGTTTTGTGCGTTAGCGATAGCAGCACAAGTACAGGCAGAATTTTTCCTGTGTCAAACTCTCCCATAAGAAAACACACTAGTAGAATTAACCTTAGCGTAGGTAAGGTTAATTCTACTACATGTTAGAAAGATCAGTGTTATAAGTTTGGCACAGGGAAAATTTCTGCCGCTTGAGCGCTGGTATCGCTAGTGCACCAAACTGACCAATCACAGAGCTTTCCTGAATTTTAAGTTACATTAAGTTGATAATTTAAACTCGAAATCCGATTCTTTTCACTTAAAAAGTTAAATTGAATGACTAATATACTTTCCAAGTTTATTTAAATTTAATTTTACTACGGTTTCGTATTCTTCTGGTACGTTAGCGATTGAAGCGAAACTAGCGGCAGAACTTTTCCCTGAGCCAAGCTCTCCCATAACAAAACATATTTTCTTTCTAACCTGTAGTAGAATTAACGTTAGCGTAGGCAATTAAACAACAGTCATGTAGGTGTGCCAACCTGTTAACGAAACTTCGTAATTAACCACACTGAAACGTATTTTAATTCAAGCATATAAAAAGCGTAACGTATCGAATATAGAAACACAAAACAGTATTTAAAAAATCATTTGAAGTAGCTAATACAATGAGGAGTAGAAAAAGCGTAAACAATCGTCAAACAGTGAGACATCTAACGGGCAGAACATGAACTCGCAACCCGGCCCACACTGTGAAGCTTGAGAAAGGCTTCTGTGTTTCGGCCTGTAGTTGCAACGGTCCGGCGTGCATGTGAACCAAGCGTAATACTTGCGGCCATCGAGCTGTGGCCGGCGTCCATCTGTTACCGCGACCGCTGAACAAGTAGCCGGGGTTTGTTTCGCCGTCGCCTTAATGCGGCGGCTTTGTTAGCGCCATGACGAACGACCGCGACCCGCGCCGCTCGTTATTCTTCCGCGACTAGGCAGGGTGTGTAGCGGGGGCGAGTGGGGAGGGGTGGAAGCTCAGGTGCGGGCAGCGCTCCCAGCGGTGCAGCGCGGATTCACGTCGCCAGGGGAGCTGTACGTCACGTCGCCCCAGTGTGCGGTCACAAGCACGCCAGGGAGGGGAAGGGGGGTGCCCCTGATCCCGCTAACACGGTCACGACGTCTCTCGCGACCAACACCTCGCCTAGTCCCACAACAACCCTTCCTTCCTTCTCCTAAACCCCTCACTCGCCATCCTCCGACACCTACGATGTGGTCCATCGCACAATCTTTGCCTTTCTTACGAAAATCAAAATAAAGAGTTTGGGAGAAGTGAAGAGATTTTGGTCAGAACTTAACATCGAGGTCTTCAGCGCTGGTGAGTGTGACACGATGTGAGTGTGTAGCAGTGCCGGAATGAAGTGGCGGAGGAAACGGGAAATCCCCGAGAAAACCTACCGTCAGCGGCATCGTCCGGCACGATTCCCACATGCGAAAATCCGGGGACCGACCCCGGCGGGAATCGAACACGGATCGCCTAGGTGGGAGGCGAAAGGTCTGATCCCTCGACCACCGCGGCCCCATGAGGTGATGTAGGAGCGGTGGTACAGTTGTCTATAAAACTAAGACTATTTCATAAAAAAATAAAATTATAATTTTATCGCAGCTGAACACCCATACGAGGGCGTGGTACATAATTCACGGTGAAATACTACGTAATAAAACATTAAGAAACATCCCATGAATATTTTTATATTAAAAAACAAAAGGTTGAATTAGCAATTTTTTTCTGTGCTTCTGCGATTTTTTTAAAAAATTCAAAGTTGTGGGTTTTAAAATGTTTTATTGTAAAGCTCATTGGATGTTAGTTCGCAATGAATTATTTAATTTAATTAGATGATTAGATTTCACTATTTGCATGGCAGCGTAACAACAAGCAAATTTTGCCTCTTGACGCACCATTATGAAGAAACTACGAGAGCTAAAATTATATTGTTAGAAGAAACTGTACTCACAAGTATCGTATACAAAACTAAGATAATTTCATAACAATATAAAATTATGATTTTATCGCGCTTGAACAGCCTTAAGAGTCATATACAGCAGGCGCTAGATGCCGCGCTTGAGGTGCACAAACTGGCAGGCGATAAGAACTAGACTGGTTCGTGCTTCAACAACCGTATAGCCTCTATGCGCGGGGCACATAACTGCGTGCAGTGCTTTGGCCGTTAGATTTTTAAGCAGTGACCGTAAATTTGTATTTACGGTAAGTGTGTAGTAAAGTTCAGCACATGCTTATATATTTTTGTTTTACTCTTCCGGTTGGTTTTTTGGCTTGTCAGCAGTCTCAAAAACCATTGTCAGCCATTTTTGACTGCTCCGAAATTATGTTTGCAGGCATGTTTCTTACTTAACTAAAAAATTCGTCAAACAATATATAAATTTGTGGAACTTAGATCTGTTTTATCAATTGAATTGATAAGAATTGTTTATGTAGCCATTATTCAATCTGTTCTGCTGTACGGTATATTAGCATGGGGATGTATGAGCAAAACGGCAATCAAGCCACTAACTTTAGTACAAAAAGTTATTTTACGAACTGTGTTTAGAAAGACTTTTAACCATCCATCAAAAGAATTTTTCTGTCGTTTGAGAGTATTCTATATCAGAAAATTGTATATTAGAACCATATTAGTCAATTTATTGAACAGAAAGTTACCAGTACAGTATTTATCTCATATATATCCTACTCGATATATATATTAAAAACCAAAATTTACCAATTCCCCTAGTTCACAAAACAATTTCTCAAAGATCATCCAAATTCTTGCTGTAAAAATTATAGCAATTCTTCCTAAAAAATAAAAATATAAACAAAAACATATATATTGACCGATGGTTAAATAACTTAACTGATAATGAGTTGTTCTTTAATCTTTAAGTAGTAGTTTTACTGTAGTTAATTGTTTTTACATTCTTTATATTTCAAATTGTTAAATACAAGCTGTATCCATAAAAAAACTATTTTTTTATTCATGCAGCATTCAATTTTTGTTATCAAATTAACCGCAGCTATAGAAATTAATTTGTCTAGTAGCACTCGCACCCAAGCTTTGCTTATGTGAGTGTGATGTCTTCCATTATATAAAAAGTATTTATGTAAAGTGCTGTAATCGGTATATGTAAATAAATAAATTATTTATTTATATATTATTTATCTAGAAAACAAGAATATGAAAGCATAGTTTTGACTATGTTTTCTTTTCGAAGATAAATATATCAAACATACGTTTAAAAGTATTTCTCAAAAAAACTTTTTACTAACACGCTGCAATAGTGTTCAAGCTCTGACTGTATAGGACGTTTAGCGGCCGCCTGTAAAACACTTCATCTCACTGCACAAATATGCTGAGCTCGTTAAACACTATCACTGAAAGAAAATGGAATTCAGAAGTAAAATTCCCCATTGAAATTTAATATTTGACATGTGTGAACAATTAACCAATTAAGTCTTTTTTTTTTTTTTTTTTTTTTTTTGCAAAATAAAGGCCTGGATGCTTTAGGAACAACACTTCGCGAGAAATACTTCAAACTTAACCGTCACAAGAATTTTTGCGATTGTAAGGAAATACAAAATAATTATAGAACTTTTAAAGATCAGTTCATTAAAATATTTATGGCAAAAATGTATGTAGTACATGAAATAAAAATTGTGTTTATCGTAAACATGAAAGTTAATTCTGCGAAATGAATTTGTAGTGTTGTGCACATATAATAAAATCATTTACAAAATTAGGAAAGTCTTTTGGATACGAGTTCGTGTGTAATATTAAATAAGAGTAGATATTCGGATGTGATGCAGGGAAGTATTCTTATGATAGGCAGGGGCTGCTGCGGCAGACAGAAAAGACGTGACAGACAAGTAACGTGTTACATGCACGATGCTCTGTCTGTTGCCAAGCACAGAGGCTGCTACAGACGGGTTAGCACGTCAAGTGTCTGCAACGCATCATGCATGCCGGTCATGTCGTTATTATTTTATATTATACCACCTCGTTCCGCAAAGTGTTGCGATTCATCCGGCAAGTTATTGCAGTGAGTCGACAACACGAAACTAAAATCTGTGTTACGTTCGTCTCGTACTGAGCTGCCTACGACTTTTTGTTTGATTCGTAACACGTATCTGCACTCGACCCGAATATTTAAACACCAGGAGCTGTAACATATATGTATGTTAACACTTGACAGCGATAATAAGATGACTTAGGACGCCGTGTACATGTCGCAAATAACTTAACAGCATAGTATGTATAAAAAACAAATAAATATTAAACTTGTACGCGTGTAAAGATTCCCGCTATAACATCAGGCGTGACAAGTGTTAGCATGATAATTGTAATTTTAATAACTTACAGATTCAGTTAAGGTAATAATAATTTTACCCAAAGTTTTACGCTCGAAAAAAAAAATTCAGTTATCACTTGATTTTTACATGTAAAATTATTATTAGAAATATTCAAATAAGTTAAAACCTAAAATATGAAATTTTGAATATTTTTAACAAAATGCCAACATGTAGTTTATAAAATGACTAATGTTTTTACAAACGAAATATTTGCAGAAATTTTACTGACGTAAATTTTGTCAGTTACGACATTCAATTAGTAGCATAAAATAATTGAATACAAAATTTACTTCGTTCGCGCCCAGAGTACGTATAATGGTTAATTTCGCTGTAAGAAACGAGTGTGATTTTTAAATATAATTTCGCCCTCAAGTTTGTGACAGCGAATGCAAATAAAATCAACCATTTTTTTTTATTTGATTGTTCAGAACCCATTCGCTTTTGATGCTGTAGCTTGAATCATTCCCTTCTCCCACACCCCCAAAAAATAAAAAAGTAAAACTGAAAACTGAAAACTGTTGTAAGTCACCGTCTTAACATCGTTGCTACTGCGACATTTGAAAATACCTATGCAGAATTTATAGCATAAATTACCACAATAAACTTATTAAGAATATTGATGTGATACCACAACGTGTGGCTCATTAAACACCTGAGACAACTTGAAAAGTAACTGGTCAGTTACATTCCACAAACGATACAGTAGGGCCTATACAAAGCACCGATATGTTATGTTTTTTAAATGTTCTCTTTAAACTGATATTATACGACTGCTTGAATAAAAAAACCGCCCAAAGTTACTCCGTTACTATACATTATATATATATATATATATATATATTTTTTTTTTCTAATATTTTAGTGATGATGTTGCTTAATTTTTAGTGTGACTAAGGTGAGTTGAGAAGGGATTAATTTGTAAGTTAATTTCTATTTGCATGAGATACCTTTTCTTACCACAATGTAGATTCTTGTAGGTTCGTCATAAAAACATAGGCACCACATCTCAATTGATAGAGCAGTTTATTGAAGAAAAATTAAAATAAAAAAAAATTCTAATATCTCTCACCCTAGGTTAAACACATAGTTTAGACACAATTTACTATACAGTAGAAAATATCTTGAGTTTGGTTAAAGTTGATACTAGTTTCTATTAAAATTCCTCGACTAGGGATAAAATTAAAATTTAAGTTCAAGTATGTATGTTTGCTCAGTCGGTTTACACGATATTCTGACACAGGACCTCTGGGTTTGAGCTCGTTGGCAAAAATTAGGCACACCAAACTCATTTAAAATTAGTAGACAAAAAATTGTATGAAATAAAATTTGATTTGAATATCCAAGTCAATATTTGGAATGGTCGGCCTTGTACACAAGATGGGTAAGCGTGGGGACGCTACAGGCATACATATTCAACATGGCTATCCTTACAATGTAGGCTGAAGGTCTCGTCGTCTTCATGACACTTCAAAAATTAGCCTAATTATTTTTCTGATGACGGGCCTCTTCTCAAAATGGCCTAAACTGACGGACGTACTGTCCTCTATCTATTGAGTTCCCAAGCCTAACCTTAGGTTGACGGCAGAACTGAAAATGTTCCATTTTCTCCTGGGCCGATTCTGCCGCATGCTTCACCTAGCAAAATTCAGGGAACTCTTTTTGCTCTGTACAAAACAGCATATAATCTATGTTCTTCTCCAAATTGGAAGCCGTTGCCTTGGCAACCAATCAACAAAAGAGGTATAAAACCTTCAGTCTACTCAGAGAAACCTCTCTGGAACAGCTAATTACTCTAAACTTAGTAAGTTAAACTATACTTATACTAGGTACAATCATATGGTAGTAAAGCATTTTAAACAAGTATTTCAAATTTACATTAAAATTATTTAGCAGATGTTAGAATAAATTCAGAAAATATTTAAATAAACAATTATGCAAAACTTTGATAATATTAACATATTCATAAAATATTTGCAATATTTTCAAAGAAGAAAAGTTATAAGAGTGTTTTCAGAAATTCCATAACAATCTTAAATAGCTTTTAGATAATTTTACTTCTATTACAAATAACTAGGAGTGAGAGATTTTCTTAATCTAACACAAAACAATAATAATTAATTAAGTTGAACAAAAATTACTATAGTAATGTGGGAACTGTCAAAACACTAAAACTTCTGATGCTTTCTTTAATAGCAAAGTCTTTCTCAGTTCGTTATATCATTAAACATACATAAACTTTAAAACCTGTGACGATCTCGTTACAATATATATATATATATATATATATATATATATATATATATATATATGAGTTGCACTTCATGGCTTTACAGTGCTGATCACGTTTTAACACCAGCTGCAGCGCCTATCTCCGTCTGAAATTACCAAAACGCTGAACTAAACTCTGCGGTTATGTTTCACAAACATAATTTGCCCAACTTAGGACAATGGAACTAATAATTAATTTTGCAGGACTTATGAAATTTTATTGTGTTAGCCCGCCACTTCAGTTGTACGCTATAGTTCGAAACTTCAGGTTATCCCACTAAACACTTCGAATGACATTAACACTTAGAATTTATTTGTTTGTGTACATACGCTTATATTTTGTTGACCAAACTTGTAATGAAAGACAAAGTGACAAAGTAAAAAAGAACAGAAGAAAAAAATCCCAGAGGAATTCCGTCAGTTTTTAAATGTATAAACAAGCAAGAATTCTAAAGATAGAATTCAGTCTAGATTTTGACAACACCCAAACACAAAATACGGACACAAAGTAAACAAGATTCCCAATATGAGAAAAGATGGAAGTAGACATAAATGGTGGGCAGTGTACAACAAATAATAATATAAAAACAAGGGAAAACACAACACAAGTTAAAATCAACGAAAAAAAATGCAACGTTTCGGGAATTGCGATCCATTCCCGTCTTCAGGCTGAGACACAATCGGAACACCAAGATGCGAAAGATTCGCGTATCTCCACAAACGAATAAATTCTAATTGTAAACTCCCATCGCAAGATACATTTTAAAATCTCGACATTAACACTCTATTAACAGCATCAAAACAGAAACACAAAAAAAAAAAAAATCACCAGTTATCTTTCCTTCATTCATGTGTATTGTTCCGTCCATTTATGTTCATTAAACAAAAAATCGTGCGGTTATATCGCGGCAAAAGAAAACAAATAAAAGAGAGAAAAAAGGGGGAGGGGTAGAGAAGCGCGCACGCCCTAATGGTGCAATTATTTCTTCGTTAGTTCATTTTAAGAGCTTATGCCCCGAAAACGTTCTCTGGCAGCAACCGGCGTCTGGCTTTAACTGATGAAATGAAAAGCGAAAGTATGGCCGACGGCGTCTCGACGCTCCCACGCGCGACTTCAACCATGCTTCGTGATCGCGAACAAGACCTAAGTCTCCCTGCCTGCGCTTCAGTTGCGGTGCAGTGAGTTACGACTTGTTTTTGACGAAACAATTCGCCGCGTTTTACCTGTGTATTTACGAAAATAACGCATACTTCAAACTATGTCGCTAAAGTTTCAAAAATTCGGCAGTCTATTAGAAACATCATTTCCCCCCCCCCCCCAAATGGCCAAAATTGACTTTTTCAGACTGCCGTACCTTGAAAAATAACAACTGGATTCGAAAAATTTAAATATAGAAACAAACGCTGGACTTTGAAATACACTGCCAGCGAATGAAATTAAGTGATTACCGCTTAAAGTGCCATAGGAAAAAGTATAGTAGTGAAGCACTGCACGCCAGCTGAGGGGCTTGCGCGGAGAGGCGATTATACATTACATATGTCGGTTATTTGCACTCTTACCGCTCCTGACTCACACACAAACACAGCCTATCTAGGGAGGCCCATTAAGGCCTTGTTACGGAGTTTTGCAGTGATTTCGAAAATATATTTTTTATTGCTACCTAATACTCATATCAAAATTTCGCTGCACAGTTTTGACACTTATATGTTATAATTTGTAGCTGAATTTATTTTTAGAATATTACTGAACGGTTTTTTAGATTTCATTACCCAAAGTACAACGTTTTTCGTCGTGAAAATAAGCAAAAATGAAGGAAATTATTTTTTTGCTGGCGAATGGTACATTATTAAAAAAAAAAAAAAAACAGTATTGTGCATCGTGTGATTGCACATTGACTCAAATTTTTAAAAATTTTAGTTAAAAAATATTTGAGTTATTGGCTCCAGTCTGAAAAAAACTCGGGAACAAGCCCTTAACACCATGCTCGCTTGTTTCAATTTTTTTTTAGTGATATTAACTTTTTACACCTTAACAAGAGCAGGTAAAGTAAAACGTTAGCGTATTATATGATAGCTTTCCATAGTTTGTGGGTAAAGATCGTACTCCCAGAATAGTTATTTACATAGATACGTGTATACACGCAAACATAGATCTTACAGGAAACGTCTTCGCTAGCGACTCCTCTTAGCAAGGCCATAGACACCCTGAGTTACTAGTAGTGATGGTCATAAATCCCCGGATATACACCATTTTTGGTGGCTGGCGCGTCAACAATAAACAATTTCAAATTAAATACAATTGAAAGTGTTACATCTGTTGCAATCGTGTAATTTACATAATTAATGCAGAGTTTCATTCTACAGTGAGTGTGGACAAAGGTAAACTGATTATATTTCAAATTTGACGCTTTTCAAAATTCATATTAAACATTGCGTCTTATGGTTGGTATATTTTGGGCAGCTAATGACAACTCGACGCATTTGTTACAATTCTCCTGTATACTATTCTTTCAGCATTTATTAATTCGATATTTTGAGTGTCTTTGGAGAGCCCAAGTCTTCGATAGACGAGCTTTAAGAATGGCAGAAGAACTTGAAAATTAATTGAAAAATTGCCAGTATTTCGGAATTATCCCAGGATTTCGCTAGCGTGATTTCGTTCAACCCCAGAAAACCGAAATCAGGATGACGGGACTCGGAATCGAGCTCGGGTTATCCAGAATATGGGCCAAATGTATTACAGCACCTCCACCTTGCTCGATTATGTCCGTTAATGTAGGAGTAGAGTAGATAGATGCCTCGGAGCACTGCATCTGATTACACAATATGTAGAGGTTGTTAAAAACCTTTATTGACGCTGTGAAACTGTCAAAAAGCTGCGATTTCTACTGTATTTGAAATATGAATCTTAATAAACTGCAACGATTCAGACAAACATAGAATTCAATTTTTAACACGTTAAAAATATTGAGTTATTATTTTGGGTAAAATAAAATATATATTTTCATTATGCTTGCTTCAGGAATAACACTTTTCGAGAAAAACCTACAAGTTTCTCGCTTATATTATTCGTATGCTTATGTAGAGGGAAGTATCAATAAGTCTGTTAACGATAATTGTAATATTAATGTGCATTTATTTCTGCCATAAATGTTTTTACTAAAACGGATGTTTACATAATAAGGTCTAAAATTGTTTTAGACAAAATTGCAAATGTTTCCTTCCATCATATTCGAATTACTATCACGAATAAGCTTGTAGAAGATTTTCTAGCTAAGTGTTGTTTATGAAGCATCTATAATATAAATATTTATTTTATTATGAAAAAAGTAATGAATAAATAAATATATTGTTTAAACAAAATTTAATTTCAAGGATTATTTTGCTGTGTAAAAATGATAAACATTCCAGTTTACGTACAGTTAAATATTTATCTTTTTAACAATTTCTATCGTATTGATAACAGTTTTAACGAGTTCTACATATTGTGCAATCAGGTACAGTGCTTTGCAGGTAGCTTCTGTATTTCTACCCTAAACTAAACCCGCAGCAGTATTGCAGCTAAAATTATTATGAGAAATTACTGCATGTTGGGACATAGTAGTCCAAACACACGAACACTCGCAGCGACACCGTAAAACTACTTTATACGTTGCGTCAGCCAGGGTTTGTTATTTTATGAATCGATAGCTCATAAAATGGTGACAACGTATGTATTACAATATCTGCGGTGTTGTTCAGATTTTTTTTTTTTTTTTTTTTTTTTCATATTCATACTAGCCTGCACCGCAAGAGTAATTTAAACAGTAGTTTTTATCTCGGGTCTACAAGATTGGTTATAGAAACAGGCATCATGAACAGTCACGTATTACACCATATATATATATATATATATATATATATATATATATATATATATATATATTCTCTCACTCTCTCTGGTGTGAGGTTAAAATGTTCACAAATGTCATTTTAAAAATAATTACCTTTAGCGGTGCTGTGAAAACACAACCATATTCCAATTAATAATTTTATAATTGGTTATTTTTGCAGGGTACGTCTGGATTGTTGTTGAGCAGTTCGTATTTAGCAAGCTTCGTAACGTATAAACTTAAGTACCTAATACGTTATTCAGCTATTGTACTTAATTGGTGAAAGGGACCATTTAGTTAACTAAACGAACCAGTTGTAACAGAGCTTACAAATATTTCGATTAGTGTTAAATTAGCTCAACGATTTCTTTCGGGAGCAATATTGGTATTACTGTTGTGCGGTATTTGCCGATTCCCCTTGCTCCGCTTCTATGATTGCGTTTCCAAGTAATAACGGCCATCATTTCGCGGGAACGCGATGTATTCCCCCCACCCCCTCATGTACTCAAGTATTTAAAACAATATTCTTGCTGTAATTGTTTGTAAATTATAAACTTTAAAATTTGTTTCGACAATGTTTATTTTGTAAACAAATATAGCAAAATTTTTCATATGGCAAATTTCTTTCAGAAATTTAAATTGAATACCTTAGGCAAATTTGCAGACAGACCTGTCGTATTTGTTCGCACCAAAGCACTGAAGTCTTGGAAAATTCTGATTAAATTTACAGGCGTATAAAATCTGAGTGTTGACAAACTATTAAAACCTTACACTATTCTCCTCTTTTCTCCACCAATCAACCATAGTTCACTGTAAAAATCTCTACAGAAAAGATCTATGTGAATCCGCATAGACTTTTTAACTAGTGTTGCTTTGTAATATTGTGTAATATGTGAGAGCGTCACAGGCTCCTTATTTACATGTGAAAGCCGATATGTTATGAATGCGTGTTATTTACATTGTAAGAATACTGACTTTAATTGCAAAATATTCTCTTCCTGAAGAATTTTACGGTGCATAATGGACAGTGCTCCTTTACTCTTTGTAAATGACAGTGTGTTAATTGTGCAAATAATTCTAGCAACAAATGCAGAACACAATCTAGAGAGATATTTGCTTCACGTTGGTTTTTCTCAGAACATGAGGCGCCCTACGACCGTTGCATTTTTACAAGGCAACTTCTAAAATAATCGAGTTCACGCATTTACCACTGCCAAAAGATAATTATCGACACGAATATATTGAAAATAAATATGCCAAATTTTCGGATTAATACTCTTTCATCGATTTAATTTCTCTATTTTTGGTACTCCAATTCTACATTCACAAAATTATGTCCAGCATTTGGGTAGTTTTTAAAGAATTTTATAACTAGGAGAATATTGGGTAATTTTCTGTGATACTAAGCAGTCAAATTAAGACATTATCGCTGACACGGTTATAACAAAATTTACAATCTATATATCCTTAGAGTAAAAATATTAATATTAGTAATAAAGTAGTAAAAATAAGGAAATCAGTTTTTAAAATTGTAAATACTGGCCTGTCTGTATAACTACGGGCCTCGCAAGGCTTGCTTTATACAAGGCAATGGACACAAGTGAAGTGAGTTTTAGAACTTTCTTCAGTTCGACGCCTGAGCACAACTTAATTACACAGCGGGTAATTTACTTAAACGAAGGAGTTAGAATCAACTGGCACCACCCAATGAAGGAAAAAAAACCCTCGTCGGAAGGGAAGCACGACAAATAGAGCTGGTGCGGTGTGTGTGCGTGTGTGTGTGTGTGTAGCCACGCGAGAGACAGAGAGAGTGTAATATATTGTGGGATATGTTTCAAGCGCGCCATGGCTAGAATGATATTGGCTCGGGAGAGGGTGGAACAGGACATAGGAAGAGAGTGTCAGAGGGGGGAAGGGGGGGGGTAACAAGCATGGAAGATGCTCTTCTGTCACTCGGCTCAGAGGGCTAAGTCGCGTGTGCGCCCGGGGCGGAAGAAAGAATTTTCTTTTCGTAATGTTGCACGACACGCGCGGTTATCTTCCGCCGGAACTCATCATTCTCAAGCGTGTGCTCAGCTGGTGAAGCTACTCGCGCCGACCAAGTTTGTTTTCATTAAAACACCGGCACTCGAGAAAACTGAAGTATTTGTAGGAACTGTTACAATTGGTTCGTTTGGTTAAATAAATGGTCACGTTAACCTATTTAGTACAATAGCTGAACAACGTATTTGGCACTTAAAGTTTTAGTATGTTATTTAGTATGTTACGAAGTTTACTAAATACTAACTGCTAAACAACTATAAAGTGATCACTGAAAAAAGCCCTGCTAAAGTTCTATTTTCAACCAATTCGTATCTTTCCGCGCGTTACGGCTGACGACTGTAACGTCTAACCTCTCTGGACATGTCACTTGATGTTTGCGCGAGTAAGATAAATTGTGAAATCAGTAGGTACCTGTATCGTCTGATAAAAATAAAGTGAATCAATCATATGAAATATTATTACGCATATGTTAGTTGATTTTGTTTCAGTATTGTTGTATTTAAATAGGAAAATACACGGAACTACATTGCGTAGTTTCGCTGCCAACCATACCAGCAGTAAGGGGACTATAGTTAATGTTGAATTATATGCAGTAACAGCTAGTGATATTTTTCAAAGGTTAAATTTTTAGTGCTCACTTTATCCCGAATGACCTACATTCAGATTTACCATACAAAAATAAAAAGTAATGAAATTATAAATTGGAACACGGCAGTAGTTTTTACAGCATCTCTCAAGGTAATTATGTTTACAATGGCATTTGTGAATACCTTTATCTTACACCAGAGAGCTAGAAAGAGAGAGATAGAGAGTGAGATGGAGTGTGTACGTGTAACACGTGAATGTTTCATGCTGTCTGTTTCTGTAAGAAATCTTGTAGACCCGAGTTAAAAACTGTTTAAATTACTCTAGCGGTGCGGGTTAGTATGAAGATGAAAAAAAAAAAAATTCTAGGCAAACGCCACTGATAATGCAATACATACGTTGTCGCAGGAAAACATGCACGCAAACAGACAAAAATGCATATTTTATTTTTAAATAATTAACGATCTAAAAAAAAACTACGAAAATTTCACTCTGTTTCATTTACAAATATTCTTAAATTTGTGTGTCACAAATACGTTTTTGTGTCATTAATACTTTTGGAACTTCCGAAAAAAACTAATAACGAATTGTGTGTACTGTACATAGCTACTTATGCATATAAATAGTATGTCCTACTTTTTACATACCGCGTGCAATTATTAAACACGGTTATGTACGAATTACGCAATCTGTATTTTTTTAATTTGTTTAAATAGCGCTTTAAGTAGTATGTACAAGATTTTTAGGGTGTTTGAACTAGATACAATGAAATGATTTTATGCTACCACGGGACGTAAGTGTCATTGAAACGCATAATATAAATGTACTATGCTTAACAGTTGTGCACATACAAGCTAAAACTGACATGTCGTTCGTAAGCATTCACCGGCCCGATATACCAGGCACGTTAGCGTAACATACTGTCTCTTACTGTAAGGAAATGTAAAATTCACTGATTTCCGACTTTGGTGTAGGATGAAAACATTTATTAATGCTTTTGAGTGAGTGAGAGATATTGGTCAGCACTTAACATTGAGGTCTTCAGCGCTGGTGAGGGATGACATGAGAGGAATATGGAGCAGCGCTGGAATGAAGGGAGGGGGGAAACGGGAGATCCTCGAGAAAACCCGCCGACCAGCGGCATTGTCCGACACAATTCCCACGTGCGAAAATCCGGGGGCCGACCCCGCCGGAAATCGAATTGGTGGGAGGTGAGAGGTCTGACCATTCGGCCACCGCGGCCCGACTACTTATTTTGAGCTCGCTGTAAAAATTTTTTGTACTGTTGGTACGAGCCTTTGATGACGAAACCAACACATCATTCGATAGCTAAGTAGCGTAATGACCTTAATATCCATTTTCTCATTTCTAGGAGAGAGAAAACTACGTTAATGTGTAAAAGTAGCAGAGTTTGGTTTAATTAGCCTAAACACTCTGAATGCCACTGTTTCGTTTAGTAACTTCAGATATCTTCGGTACGGGCCTAGGCCTTGATTACGAGAACTTTTAACAGCACTATTCTGATGGATGAGTAACTATGAACTGCGATAGTAATAGTTTCTAATCTGTTATCAATACTCTTATTGCATTCTGTTAAGCAATGTGCTATGATCACTCATTTTTACTGCTTTTGCGATAGTGTTTTAAGTCGAAAAGAGGGCAGATACTGTATGAACCGTCATCCAGATTTGTTGAATATAGTTTTCACTATGTAGACTATTTTTTTTCAACGGGAACACCTCTATACACTATTTTAAATAAAACTGGGAGAGTATTTTAAGATATCTGTTCTCTTTTAAACTAAGTAAAAAAAAAACTAATTGCAAAATCAGAACGGAGGGTCCATTACTAGAGAAACCTGCAACATTTGTGTTATTATTTGGGAGCAGACTGGACTTCATCGACTTGTAAAGCCTTTAACACAATCTGTAATGTCACTTTTAACCGGCTGAACTACAGGTTCCATTATGCAGGTTCCTCCTTTCCTTCAGAAGACTGTATGTTGAAGACAAAAAAAAAAAAAACAATATTTGCCATGCTTGAAAAATGTTTTATCTCTTTAAAGACATAATGATACTACTAAAGAAAGACGTACGTCTATAAGCAATTTTTATTTTTTGGTGGTAATAGACTATCTTCATAGAACAGTTACTGGCGGAGAGGAGATACGGGAAAACGCGCAAACATATATTTTACAGAAAACGTCTTGCTAGCGACTTCTCTTAAACATATCGCAATTCGATAAGTTCGAAATCACTCCCCTAGGTTAATCGCGGATGTTAGTAGTGTAACTAGCGGAGTGCAGACACGAGCGGCGCTGTGAATGGTTGCGCGCGCAGTTGATGGGATGTAGGAGGGTGAGGGTAGGCGCGCGAGGCGGGCGGCGTGGCGCGCAGGGGCGGCAGACCACGATGAACCCCCGGCAGACGAACAAGGTGCGCGGGGCCGAGGAGGAGGCGGCGCGGGTGTTCGAGGGCGGCAGCCTGGGCCGGAGGACGACGAGACACGCTCCTCCACTGCAGCGACGGCAGCACGACAAGTACCTGCTGGTGTCGGTGAGCGGCCAGCTGGGGCCCGCTGAGGTCGACGACGACGACGATGGTGAGGGTGAGGCGGGCCTGCCGCACCGGCGGGCGTCGTGGGGCGACGAGCGCTGCACCTGTCGCTGTGAGCACGCCTCCTTCCCGCCGTATCTTCAGGTACGTCTCAGCCAGTCGTCGTGTTACACACTCTGAGCACGTGCCTGCAGGACGACCTGTGACTGAGGTCGTGTAGTTGGTACAGACGTACACATTTCTTGCGAACTAGACACCCAAACTGCTTTACGCTCCGCTCATACCACCGTTCCTTTTGGCCGAAAATGTTGTATGCCGGGGAGAATGCTTCTGTCCTATAATACGTTTTAAGTCCAGAGGCAGAGTAACAAACTTCAAGTGAACCCCCCCCCCCCCAACACACGTAAATGACGTCACTAGGGATAATGGAACATCGCAAAATTTTTTGGTTCCAACGTATTACCCTTGAAAGCACTGTGGTTTCTTGTGACATGTATGACTGCGTGTTATAGTCTAACAACAACGTAGTTGTCTGCAGACCAACAACAGGTATCACATATTACATTAGCGGGATTCTTATTGGCTCAGTCAAATAGGGCAACAGCTCCACGTACAAGAGAAAGACAGTAATAACTTAATAAACTGGACGTGTGTTGATGTCCAGCAAACTGTCAAGTTTTCTCGCGATAAACAATCATATCTAGACATCACATATATGCTCTTGGCTATTGTAATCACGAATTGTGTTCTGGTATATACAGGGCAGTGAGGCCTAGTCTGTCACGAAATAATAACGATACTTTTGCGGGTCAGCAGTGATTGGGAAACGTATTTCTCATCTCTTGCGCGTTACTGGCTGGGGGACGATAGAGAAAAAAATACCTACCCACATCAGTCTAATGGTTGCATGGGCAGACAGCTCAGAGTTGTGTAAAGTCAGTGCTAAGCATCGCACTTCTTGGAACATATCCACGCCTCGCCACTGGTCTTAGGCGGGTACGTAGGTAACTTGACTTTACGTCTCGTCGACAGAGGTCAATAGTAGCAGTAGTACCAGTAGTTCGCGGGTGTATTCTACGTCAGGTTTAACGTCAAACACGTATGTTTCACTGCCACTTCTGTATTTGGAAGACAGCTGTTTTGACATAACTTCGACGGCTATGAACCAGTATTAAATAAGGAAATAATTAGTACGGACATCACATGTCAGCCACTTGTACGATTAGTAGGGACCTCTGTTTTTCACGAAAATAATTTTGCCCCAGTTTGATTCAGTGCCTTACGTGCACATCTACAATTCTGCTTAATGGTTATTGGCAGCGTGTCTATGTGAAGAGCCGTGTCTCATTTGACTGAGCCAATTACAATAACGTCCCTGCAACACCACATGTCTGTGTTTTGCCGGAAGAATCCCAACACGTAAGACACCAAAACAAAGTGAGGCAATATTCTTTTCGCGAAAAATAGCGGTCCCTAACGATTAGAAGCCTATGGATAAAGACCGGGAAAATTCGCGAGTTCACTGAGCAGTAGGCTATAGCCTCCAAAGAAGATATGTGTATTCAAGCAGACATCAGCTGTTTATTAGGTACTAGTTGACACGGTGAAATGGGCCTGTATTCAGTTACAGTTTTATTATTGGCTCGGTTACTTCCAGGGAGTATCGAGTATGTCAACGGCCAATCGTGAAAGTGTTACAGGCCTATAGTTGCTTGAATTCTAGCTTGCGCTAAAAAGAAAACGCGAAATTTTCAGGTCTCTACCTATTGATAATCGAATGTAACCAGTGGCCGTACAGCACTGACGAGTCTATGCTGGTGCCAGAGGAATATTTTGCTCCTAGTTATTACAAGTGAAGAGATCTTGGTCAGAGCTCAACAGCGAGGTTTTGAGTCCTGGTGAGGGTTGATATGAGATGAATGTAGAGCAGCGCCAGAATGAAGTGGCAGGGGAAACGGGAGATCCCCAAGAATATCCGCCGACCAACAGCATCGTCCAGCACGATTCCGATATACGAAAATCCAGGTAGATCCCAGCGGTAAACTAAGCCGGGTCGCCTTAGGCAGCGAGTATTCTAGCCGTTTTGCCAACCGCGATCCTAGAGACTGGGCCATCAGATCGGGCAGACCGGAGATGGGGAAGGATACCACTGGCGAGTAGTGGACTTGTTTAACGGGAAGCGATATTACATACGACTACACACTATGGGTAGGGACAATAACAATTCACGAGACGAATTTTACTACAGTTAGTTTCAGTGCCTTACGTGCACTTCTGCAGTTCTGCTTCATGGTCAGTGATTGGATATTTTAACTGTCTCGAGCCTTGGGATTCTACCGGCAAACCACAGCAATGAGGTGTTGCAGAGACTTTATCGTAATTGGTTCAGACAAATTATATTAATGATATACGGCTCTTCATATAGACACGCTGCCAATAACCATGAAGGGCAGAAATGCAGATGTGCACGTAAGGCACTGAAACAAAGTGGGTCAAAATTCTTTTCGCGAAAAACTAGGGTCCCTAGCTATGCTTCATGATTACTGGCAGCGTGTCTTTGTGAAGTGATGTCTCTCATTTGACTGTGCCAATCACAATAAGGTTACTGCGACTCTACACGTCTGTGATTTGATAGTACAACCCCTAGACACGCGAGAGTTAAAGTCCATCTCTGATTATGACGCAGAGATGTGCACTGAAACAAACGGCGGCTAATTTTGTTTCACGATAAGTTCGTGGCCTTAATCAAGAGCACGCGGAATTGACAAGGTTGTGCCGATCAACAAATAACAGAGTTTTACTAGTACTGAAGTGGTGTTATTGGATAATTCGTTCCTCGCCTCTATAACGTTACTGGCTGAAGATTTGCCGGCACCTATACGTCAAATGGTCCGACGGACATGTCAGCCTTGTGTATAGTCACTGATTAGTACAGCTGATGATTTATCGCGGGAAAACTTGACTGTTTGCTGGGTTTCAACACACGTTCAGCTTACCACACTTTGTTCCATTGTCTCACGTGTACATCGGTAGTTCTGCTTCATTATTACTGGCAGCAAGTCTATGTTCAGACACGTTTCTCATTTGACTGCATCAATCAGAATAAGAGTACTGTGACTCCGTGCGTCTGTAATTTGCCAAGGCAAGTGAGGGTAATAAAATCGAATCACAGATAATGTAGCAGAGCTGCAGATGTGCACATAAGGCAGTGAAACCAAATGTTGCAAAAAATCGTGGCTCTAGTGAGTGTGTGTTTTTAGCTACCGACGTCTTGAAGTTCTACCCGCTAATTAATCGCAGTAACCTTGTTCTGATTGGTTCAGTCGAATGAACTACGCCCTCTGCGCGAAGACACGCTGCCAATAACAATGAAGAAGAGCTACAGGTGTTAACGTACGACACTGAAAATTCTTGTCATCTAAAATCAGTGGCACTGATCTCGAGTTTCAAAGTACGTGTCTCAGACACAAGAAGGGGTTGACGATAACGTGTTAGCGACATGCACGACGAGACGAAGACCAAGTGTAAATCAACGCACACATTAAGGGCGCCGCCTACCCGCGCGGGAGAGGCTCAAAAGCGATAAAGCAGTAAGATTGACATTGAAGCGCGCATCAAATGCCGCGTCGCCTCAACGAGGTAAGCGCTGATCTACCGTGCAAGGTTCTCGCCGAACGGTTTTTACAATGGGACATTAAGCGGTGACCATATAATTTTATTAGTGGAAAGTCTGTAACTAAGTTCAGTGCAGGTCGCAATCTGAGTTTCACGTACATCCGGTTAGTACATTTCGAAGTATGGCAGTCTGAAAAGGCCATTTTTAACCATGTTGGAGGGCTTAGAAACAGTATTTTTTAATGAGCGTGGCGTCTTAACAATGAGGTTCCGACCTTGTCTGAAGTTTCTTTTCTTTTCGTACGTTGGCACAATGAGTGCACGCGGAACATTTTCGTAGAATAAACCTGTTTACGTACGTACACACTGCAACGCATTTGAAGCGTGGGGTAGGCGGCCGCCTTAAAGAAAATAAGTAACATAAGGTGGAAAAGGAAGAAGGGTGTACCCGAGTGCAGGATATCACACCCCAGAATTTTGAACCGGACATCCTTTGGCGCCTGTAAAACCCTGCAATTGAGAGGCTGAACCCGAGGGGCCGGGGAAACAGACACAACCACCGCCAAACGGCAACGTTCACCACGTTTCTCACATGCGAGAAATATAGATCGACCCTTCCCCCCCTCCCTGGGAACTGACCAAGATTGTCATGGTGGGAGGCGAGCGGTTTGACCACTTTTAATTTGTTTTATTTAATTAGTTTACCAGTAACTTGTACATCGCACAACTAACGCGACTTGACAGTTTCTAGAGACTATTACGACGAATACAAATTCACACCCAGCTGTACCTAAGAATCGAACCCAGAACCTCACGTACCGCAAGCCGGGTGAGCAGCCGATTAAGCTTCCTGCGACAGCGTTTCACTGCCGCGGCCTCAACGTTGGTATAATCCGTTTATCGTAAAGTGTGCACTTTTTAATGGCCTTCTAGCCGGCATTGATCACTCGTGTATAGAGACCCAGAAAATTTGCGATTTCTTTTTAGAAGGCGTGATTTGAACTTCTGCAAAGTGAATTAATTTTTACGGTTGGGTCACTGTTACCGAAACACTTCCTTGAGGGCTGTGAACCAACAACAGACTCGCATGAAAGCAGTCACTGATCCACGCGCTACCTGGTCATTTCTACAACTAGCGACTCATTGGGGCAGCAGCCAGTGAACGGGTAGCTGAAGACGGAGAGTACAAAGGTCTGTGCAGTCCAGCCGGCAGGTAGTTGAACCCAGAAAATTCTCGGCTCTCTGCTGATAAATATATTTACCCGTAGGCACACATTATACATTTAAACAGTAATTAAATTTATTCGTTGTGTTTATTAGTAACACGGAAGTTGTTATATTAAAATATGTTTTTAATGTAAGAAATTTGCTAAAAAAAAAAAAAAGGGGGAGGGGAAAACAAGTAGGACCCAATAAAGCTGCCAGTTTTCCGAGGATGGCATCAGGATTACTACAGAATATCAAGAGCTAATATTCCTTCCTTTCCAGATTTTTACTTGCTTATTACCAATTACCAGACTTTCCAGGTTTTTCTTGTTTTCCAGACGTGTAACAACCCTGATACTATAACAGTAATTTGTACGGTTGAGAATGACGATGTCCGCGCGCCGCTGTTTTTTTAACTGCAGTTATATTTCCAAATTTTAATTCTTGGAAGGATCTGGCAACATTGCTACGAATTTTAGGACTGCGTAGTGATTGTTGTTTGTAAACGATTCTTGCAACGTTCTGCTCGTTTCGTGCGTATACACCTCCAATGTACGCCGTGTGTCTTAAAGTGAGTGAGAGATTTTTGTCAGGTCTTTAGCGCTGGTGAGGGGTGACATGAGGTGAGTATGGAGCAGCGACGAAATGAAAGAGTGGGGGAAACGGGAGATCCCCGAGAAAACTCGCCGACCAGCGGCTTCGTTCGGCCCGATTCCCATATGTGAAAATCCGGCGACCGACCCGCCGGGATTCGAATCCGGATCGCATTGATGGGAGGCGAATTGGTCTGACCATTCGGCCACCGCGACCCCATAACGTATGTCTTACATTGTATGCGTTAATGAGCGTTAATTGCTTCTTTGTTTCCCTCTAACGATGCACCCTCTCATTGCAATTTGTTTATGTGGGTAGGATAGTCGTGTGTGGCGGCGGTAACACACACATACATACATACGAATACTGTAAACGTTTTAAAGCCCAGAAGCAGGGCGATGCTAAACTAATTAGCGTAAATAATTCATGTAAGTAGTCGTGACCACAACAACCAAAAATTAACGAGAATTAATTTTTGCTTTTGCGGCTCAAATCGCATAACGTTAACGTACGGCTAGACGGCGGTTTTCTATCCGCATTTCAGGAGAAAACTTTCAAAACCAGACGTATCCACCTTAAACAATTGTGCAGGGAAGCTTAAAAAAAACTGATATGTTGTGGTAATAACGAAAACAAAACTTGGCAAGTTCATTGTTATACGTCATTTTAACTTTCAAATGATTGTTATTGCTATAAGTTAAAATTATATTTCGTTCGTTTGTAAAGAAAAAAAAAATGGTCATGTCTATTTCAGAATAATTAGTGTGGACATATCTGGCTTTAAAGGTAAGCTTATCAGAGGCAACATTTTGTAAATTTACATAATCCTATAAATGGTAGCCTAACTGTTGTGCCCTTGTTTTGAATGCATTACAATGTGGTGGAACTGTCTGGTTTTGAATGAATACGCAATATTATTCTGATTTTTTAAGGGACAGGTAATTTTATAATTAAATATGACAATATGTTCGTGTGTAACACACTAACCTTTAAATTATAGAATACGTGTTTAACTCATTTGCGTATTTTATAGACATGTCTGTTTTATTTATTTACTTATTTTTTTTAACTAAGCTCCTCATTTGTGGTACGAAGTTCGTACACACTGCATTCGTACTGTCATTTATCAGCCAAAATATGTGGTGTGTTGAATATAACGATGTCCATACACCTAACGGGAGACATAGGAAAATGATTAGCGTGAGGAAGCTCTCCTTCGATCATTACATCCTCTTCAATGTCGAAGTGTGGTCACGCTAAGGTTGATTCTACTACAGATTGGAAAGAAAATGTGTTTTCTTATGAGAGTTTGGCACAGAGAAAATTTCTGCCGCTAGTTACGCTTCTGTCGCTAAGGGACCAGAAAAATACGAATTTCATTAAAATTAAATTTAAACGGGCTTGGAAAGGACAGAAGTCATTTAACTTAATTTAAAAGTGAAAATTAACCAACTTTGCTTTTTAAATTATCAACTTTATGTAACTTTAAATTCAGGAAAGCTCTATGGTTGGTCAGTTTGAACACATTACCGATACGAGCGCTCAAGCGGCAGAAATTTTCCCTGTGACAAACTTTTAGCATTGATCTTTCTAGTAGAATTAACCTCAGTCACGTTAAATGGGAAGCAGTATTAAATCTGACTGTACTCTCAAAGCACGGGTTTTAGAGTTAGTACAGAATACAACCAATAGTTATTAATATGTTGTGATTGAAGCAGTGTTATTGGAGACTATGTTCCTCTCCTCCTGCACGCTACTGGCTGGTTGGTGTACCTGCACTTGCTAGTCTAATTGTCAGAGATAGGAAATTTCGCGAAAAGATTTTTGCAGCACTTTGTTTCAGTGCCTTACGTGCGCACCTGCATCTCTGCTTTGTGATCATTGGAAGCCGTGACACCCAGCGTCTGGAGGTTAAACACGCAAATCACAGACGAAATGTGTCGCAGTTATCCGTGTACTGATTGGCACAGTCAAATTAATAACGACTCTGCACAAAAACACTCTTGTCAATAGCCTTGAAGTTGATCTGCAGGTGTGCACGTAAGACACTGCAAAGTGGGGCAAAAATTTTTTCTCCAAAAATTTCCGTCCCTACTAATTGTTCAGCAAGCATTCAGCATTGTATATAGTCGTGTTCCAGTACAGCTTCCCTTGGAATACATGTATGCCTTGCCACTGGTCCTCTTGGCGACAGTTAAACAATAGCTACGGGAGGAAATTTTCGCGCATGTTAGAATTCACTATAATTAGATATCCGGAAATTTTGCGAAATAACTTCAGAAAACATTTGAATTTAAACGACTGTACACGTTAATTACTTTCATGACTGGGTCTACAGCTACTTTTTCTTAAGGGTGCGAACCATCTCAGTTTTCAATGTCTTTTTTTATTTTTATATTTGTACCAGATATTTTTTCCCCTTATTTTGGACAAAACTTGTGATTAAATATTCCTCTTAGGAAATTTTTGTATCTCTCATAGTTTTTGCGTACTGAGACCTAAAATGGCAAAATTTGCACTTTACGGTTTAATGTACGCCACTAAAACCAACTGACATACCTAACCGAAAAAATTCACAATGTATAACAATGTTGTAGGCTATGATTCGACATATATAAAAACAAAAAGTAAAATATTTTTGTATTTAATAAAAATGCTGAATTTTGAAATGAAAATTTAAAAATTTGAAAAAAAATATATAAATATATATATTTTAATATAGGCTATGTAAAAAAAGCCTACAGTATTGTTATACATTGTGAATTTTTTCGGTTTGGTATGTCAGTTGGTTTAAGTGGCGTACGTAAAACCGTAAAATGCCAATTTTGACGTTTACGACTCATTACGCAAACATAATGAGAGATACAAAAATTTCCTAAGAGGAAGATTTAATGAAAATGTATGTCTAAAATAAGAAAAAATATCTGGTACAAATATAAAAATAAAAAAAAAGACGTTGAAAACTGAGGTGATCGCGCCCTTAAGGGCAGTGAACCGATAGCAGTCCTGCATGAAAACACTCAGTGACTCCCACACTACCTTGCCCTATGTACAACTAGTCTCTCACTGGAGCAGCAGCCAATGTACGAATATCTGAGGACATAGCGTACACTGGACTGTGCAATGCAGCCGGCTGGTCGCTGAACCCACGAACTTTACGAGTCTCTGACTATAATGTGTATACAAACCTCAACTACTTGTCCATTAGCTGTCACTCACTGGAGCAGCAGAGAATGGACGAATAAACGGGACTTGAGTATGCATAGGAGAGTGGATTTTAACATGCAGGTCATTGAATTCGCGAAATTTTTCTGTTCCTAACAATAGCAAGAAAACCTTACGTAAGCAGTGGAAAGTTTGTTACTACCGACAGCATGTGCGGTCTTATGTGGCGAAAAAAAAAATATTTTCCAAGCATAATTTCCGTTCAATAAACGACAGTTAAAAAATTACAAAACGGGTTTTTTTTTTTTTTTTTAAGTACACCAAACTATACATTTAATTGGATCAACTTTTTCGTTGGCTGAGCAAAATCTGCCTGACTACAAACTACATAGTAGATAAAACTGTTACGTGTTAAAAAAAAAAAAGTGTTAACAGCTACATGTACAAACATTTTTCTCAGAGTAGTGATGAAATAACTTAGTAGTTTCTTATTATTTATGAGGTCACGTCTTAGACAAAATTATTTTATATAGTATACAGTTAGCAATCTTTATTCCCGTAATAACAGTGATAAGGTGCACTATAAGGCAATTTATCAATGTCACGGAAATAACTGTAGCATGTAAAACTATATATTTAGAAGAGTTTTTATATATATCTGCGCGGTAAAATGTGCAAGAGAATAAGAAATAAAACTTAGAGAGAACAAAAGAAAATTTAAGTAACGCAATGCGCACCGTAACATGAGGTATGGCTTTGGATGAAGTGTAGGTATTTCAAGTAGTTGTGAAGGTATGCTTAAATACATCTACCACAAGTAATTCCACTAAAGACAAGCAAACGACACAGTGCAAGGTAATTCTGTATTAACATAAAAAAGGGCGTAACGAATTCTGAAAAATGTCTTTCGCCATTTAACGTCTTCAAGCGTTAATTACAGAGACTTTTAGTTTCCAGTGAAGTACGCGCGAAACTTAATTTCTTATATGAACGCAATTCTGTCAATAGAACCAAGTCAGACAGCGAAAATTACACTTGCGTCAACTCCTATTCTCTGTCAGTATTTTTTGTTTTTAATTTAAGTTTAGTAATTCGTAGGCCATTCTCATAGCAGACACTTTAAAAAGGGTTATCCTAATTGAAAGTATATCACAGATAAATTGTGGATTGAATTGATAAAGTTTCTAAATTTATAATATTGCAAGTATTTCCTTAGTTCTCATTATTCTGCCATAAAAGAAACTCTGACAAGGAAAAGTTAATTGTTTCTTGTAAACATACCGTAAGAAACTTTTAACATGCACTAAATTCGGCTGAGCTAAGCGCGTACTCGACAAGTAGCTTCTGTGCGCGCCCTTGACGATATTATTTTTGAGGTAATGATCTCTTCCGTATTTTACAGCGCCGTTTACATATCATTGTCCTTAGTAGCTATGATCGTTATGGCATCATGCTGCAATGATAAGAAATTCAAACCAGCGGTGGTTAATTGTTTTCTAAGGCCGTACTTAGAATCTATTCACGAAGTTTATAACGCGGATTTTGAAAGTTTTAGGATTCTGTCATGATATTTACGTGGAATTGCCAAATCAGCATAAAAATAATACAGTTCGCATACACTGTAATATTGGTCAGTGCTAAATCCTTCTCATAAAAAGGCCAATCGTTATCAGAAACGTACGTAAACATTTAGAGGTCAGTTCTAGAATAAGTTTTTTAGAAGTTCTAACAGTCATGAACGTATTGATTGTTTCATATACATCCGAAAGGTTTAAGAAAACACGTTTAGTTTAAGATAGAAAATTAATACTGAACAATCCAACTTTCTTTATTCGGACTTTATTTGGAGTTGTTCATTATGTTTAGTAGTTAGTAAAAACGTAAATCATAGGGAAGAAAGTCTACATCATATTGCAAGGATACATATAACAAATAAAGTAAGAGTGCAAAACTACAATAAGTAAATTCATCACACAATTTAACATGATAACAAGGAAGTGATCTGAAATTAGTTACACAATGAGAATTATAAAAATACAACAAACTGAAATAAAAGACATTGAGCTCCTAAAAAATGGGAAAATGAGAAACAATGGTTTTTTAAATTACATTGATGTTAGACGAATTTGATTGAAATTATAAGACTTACCAAAAATATTCGCAAAATGGAGAAATTGTTACTGAAATGTTTAAAGTAACACTGCAACGAGTTATGATTGCTGGGAAAAAAAATTACAGCGATTATTTTTACAAATTCTGTACTAGTTATTATGCTGCGTGATCCGTGATTATATATTTCGAAACACGTCGTGGATTATACATACACATGAACATAATATGTAAAAAAGAATATATTTTAAATTATATGTTGCTTTTTATATGCAATCATTAAATTTAATCACTTATCACAGCATAAAAAATATATTGAGGTTATTTAGAACTCCTTAATATATTCAGTAATTAAATTTGTCTACCGAAGTAATATAAAATCCCATGAGAATTATTGTTGATAAATAATATACTGGTCTATACGAGTATAACTCAGTTTAACGTTTACTGTAAAATAATTAGTATAAAAATATTTAGCCTATACATACATATATACATATTACACAACTGAAGTACTTTTCCATAAAATCTAACAAAATGCAGTGTAGTTTTGTTTTATTATTTATTGTACGTTTTAAGATATGTTACATTGTCCGCTTATGAACAAAGACATTGAATATTAGAGTTATAAAAATGGTGAAATCCTGAGGATTATAAAGAAAATTTAATTTGAACTAATTTGAGTACGTTTTTATCATTAACCCTCGGAAAGCTACATTATTGCGGGTAAGTTATTGAAATACCATTTGAGGCAAGATACTTTGACTTAATTTATTAATACAGCTATACAAGCATTTCAAATCAAGCAAATTTTTTCAAAATTAGTTTATCTACTTGATCTTCTTGGTGACCACTTACAGTGAAAAACATTGTCGTAATTAAAGTAATCGGAGAAAGTTTATTTAGTCCTTACGCGTTTTTTAATTAACGTTATAAGTAAGTATTGAAATGCAAGACTTCAAACAACTTGAAGTAAATGTCGTAACAAGGTGAGATTCTGTTATTATGTTTAATGTCCGTTATGTTTTTGAAGATGGACACGAGAATAAAGCGTGCGTTTATTTCTACCTATTTCGAAAATCATTCATGGAATCAAAACAAATAAATTTTACAAGTTCTAATTTGTCATTAAATAAACATTCACATCTGCAAGAATAATATTTGAAAAAATAAAAGAAAACCCAGTTAATAGTCTTACGAGGGTTTTTTTTTCAACCTCCGATCGGCTGTAATGAAAAAACAGGAATGAATTAGGAAATTATTTTAATGTCAAAAGAAACGTAGTACATATTTACACTATTTTTCTACGTTATCACCTAGATTGAGGCATTTGTCGTACCGATACACCAGCTTGCCGATATCCTCTGCAGAGAACGATGCCTCCTGCCTATTCGGTCACGTTTTAACAGTGTCCTGCAGTTCACTATGGGTGTTGATGCGTTGTCCTCCAAGCCACTTTTTCAACGTGGGGAAAAGGTGGATGTCGCTCGGTGCCAAATCCGGACTGTAATGAGAGTATCGGCAAGCTGGTGCATCGGTACGACAAATGCCTCAATCTTCACGGTGATTATGTGGAACAATAGTGTAAAGATGTACGTTTCTTTTGACATTAAAATAATTTCCTAATTCATTCTCGTTTTTTTTTTTTTTTAGAGCCGACCGGAGGTTGAAAAAAAAATAACACTCTTATAATCTAGAAATATATTTGAGAATGCTTTGCATGACTCAATAGTTTTCGAACGATTTTGGTTTACAAGGATACATAGCATAGTTATAATTGTTTTAATAATCAAAATATTGTACAGTCACCATTCATGCACTACCATACCTCTTCTTTAACACTGTATATAATTTTGTGTAGTTCTCTGTACGTATATAACCACAACGGTTAATAGAAAACGAGAACCACAGAGGTCTTTGATTTTAATCACCATGAAATTTTTTTAAAGTAAATTAGTATATATTATGTGCCATATGTCTGCTTTTAATTCTAGCTCAAGCCAACACTTCTGCAACTGTTTCAACCCTGAAGAAGACTGTTTTCAGTGCTATAATTTCTTTATAAAGTATCATCTAGACATAATTCATTTAAACGGTAAAAAATAATTTCATAACAGCATGTAAACTTAAAATGGTGCAAAAATAACCGATATAATTTTTTCTCTGCATTAACAAATTGAATTCCATACGAACATGCAGACATCAAAATACACTTTAGTAAGATTTAAATTTTGCAATACATGACTTATAGTTTGTCATGAAAATATTTTGGTTTCTCTCCAACATTGCGGTTGTAAAATGTGTTTTACTTTAGCTACAAAATATTTTGGCTCGTCATCGGCGTCATGAAATTTGTGTAGGCCAACTACGTGAAGGTAAACATTTGAAAACAATTTAAATTGTCTTGCATATGTTTTTCATTTGTGAAGGGTTAGCAGATATTTCCACCTCGTTTAATAAACTGTATAAAAAGCCAGCGCAGACTGATTATAACAGCATGACGTGTGATACACTGTGTTAGTGTCCGGGACAGCAGATGTGAATTATGCTGGCTATATGACACCAGTCCGGGCGCCATAAGGCTTCAGTGCGGTGGGCGTATGTGCTGCTGGCATTATCCACCCAGCAGCCGGCAGGTAGACTAATAGCCTAATATCCGGGCGCGTGTACGTGGCTGCGCGCAGTTGATTGGTCCCCGGGCGATATTGTTTATACTATGCCACACCACCACAGCCACTGGCCTTATCGACCAGCCCGCCCTCTCTACAAGGGGAGTCTGTTCCTGCTGGCATAGCACGTCCACTGTTGCCAATCTTATCTCCACTACTTCCCTGCACTCTAAGGAACATGACATTATCGTTAGCGACACTGATTTATCGCGGGAGAAGTTGAGGCTGCAATTTAACATGTCCATATTTGTCATTCTTCTCTTTGTTATTGGCGAGTCCTCAGCCGACTGGACCAATGACAACTCTGATGCCACGCTACTGAACATTTGTGATCCGTCTTTTAAGTACATAACCATCCTTAGAACGTACGAGGAGTAGGCAGCTACACTGCTTCACAAAATACAGTGGCACGAAAGAGTCTTTCGATTCTCCGCTATCATAAATTTAAATAAATTTTAAAATTCAGCGGAATATTCTCCGAAAATCATGTTCCGTCTTTATTTATTTCTGGCACTCTTCAAAATTGCCGAAGAATTCAGACGACTAACTAATATGGGTGCGACACCATTGAATTAAATATTTAGACTAAAAAGTCTACATATTTTATCAGGCGAATACTAGCACGGTTCCTCAACAAAGACCACGGCTGAATCCTTCCTTTGTTTTTGTCCTTGTGCAAAGTTTTTTGTAGCCGTCTCTAATGATCTTTCTGTCGGTGAGAAGCAAAATACCAATAAAATAAATAAATAAATAAATATATATATATATATATATATATATATATATATATATATATATATAGAGAGAGAGAGAGAGAGAGAGAGAGAGCGAGAAACGAGACGTGTTGTATTCTCTCTTATCGCCGAAATTAAAATTTTTTTTTTACTAAATACAATGAAAATTTCGAAGTATAGGGCTACCTGTGTCATGATATTAGTATAACTGATATTTTGGTTATCTACTTAGAAATATGTGAGACATAATGTAGTACAAAATCATCAATTGAAACATACAGACATATAAGAGTACAGACAAAAAAAAAACAAAAAAAACACAAATAAAATAGCAATTATAGGTAACAGTTTCTGTCAGTAGCTTTACGAACGAGAATTTTACCTGAGTGGTGTATTCGTTAAGCGTAAATTCTTGCACCGGAACGAAAGGTACGAAATCTGTGCCCCAGAGAGCGTGTCTTGGAAAAAACGTCACTGGGGAAAATATGTGTTCAAAGAGTCTAGTAAAAATTGTTTACATGATTTCAGGTTTTCTATTTGTATTGTTATTAATTTATATTATTTATTCTAACAGAAACCTGCGAGTTTTAACTTACGTATCGTGCCTGTTAGTGACCACCTTGGTTACCTCCTTGAAGTTACATGTTCTGATAACAAAACCTGTAGCTGAAACTGCATTCATGACGCATTTACGAAGATTTTAGAAGCTGCACACTCTCAGATCGTACGTTAAAGAACACGTGTGTCATGTAAAATCATATTCAATGGTGGATGGTCATACGAGCCATGGCTTCTCCTGAGACTACTCAAAAATATAATTGAACCAAATGCAAAGTAAAATATTGAAAAATAATACCTCATACTTCTCCTAAAACTTTATATAAGACAATACAACATTAACAACACAATCATGGTTACATGAATTTGTGTTGCAATAGTTATTTATAAAATTGATAAAACAGATTAATAATTAAATTGTTTACCTAATATTGAATGAAGCGTTCTAGTTGCTAGATTCCAAAATGTGTTGTGCAATTTTGTTTCACATTCATTATAATGAAGTATATGTGTTTCAAGAGCCACTTTAAAGACACGTGGAAACAGAAACCTAAAGTCGTACCTTTTTTTTATATCGGCACAAAGGTATCTACTTTTAGAACATAATTTATCCTAAAAAAATATTACAATTTCCCTTTTTTGTTTGCATACTCCTTAAATAGCACTATTTGCCCCTTAAAATCCAAATTTTTCTGAGGCAGGACCCCCGTACCACCGTATTTGGCTTGATGTATGGGTACATATACTTTTTAAGGCATACCCTCTCCTAGGACCACACCTGGATCCGCACCTGTTTATTATCAGTAAGGGTAGCAATGGCCGCGAAAACTTCACTTAATGACCTAAGGTGGGTTTCCTTACTATTTGACATGCCAGTAGTTTTCTAGATAGAAACGATGTTTCGCGACGAAATTTTTCGATATAGCGACAAAATTATTTTGTAATATTCTTAGAATATCTACGGGGAAACCATTCAAATTTAGTTCCCTATAATTCTAGACAGTACAATTATCGAGAAAAAACGCCACATTAATTTCCATACCTTCGTATCTGTACTACGGAGGCACTGTGTCGAAAAATCATATACTTCAGGAGAGCAGTTTCAAGAGTGTAATTCACTAGTGAAGTCAGCTATTTAGTACCCAAAAATGTGGTTCTTTGACGCAACATTGACTTTGTGTTTGCCACTAGAAAGTTCTTGAAACTGTGGTAATGTTTATGGTAAAAATGCATTTTGAGAAAAAATGAACGTAGTGTCGTATGCCTCGAGGTACAGGTATATTATAGCATGCCTAATAAAAAAAATAGTTCTAAATAATTGAAATTTTACATTATTCTACTTAGAATTTATTGATAAAATGAAATGTGCGTTATATCACAACTTTAAACATAAAATACACCCCTCGCGCCAATCCCCTTAACATTAGAACATTCACTGCCATTTTGTTTTAGTAATACCTTTTGTTTCCGATTTATTTGAGGAGATTTGACCATAATATGACTTAGAATACGACATGGTGGAATAACTTCACGTATCTCTTCAATCCGTTGTTCGTTTTTTACTATCATTTATAGTTCTCAAAACTGAGCGATCAGCAATATAATTAACCTTGTAGTAAACTCTTCCGAAACTGGTTGTTTATCGTCTGTTTCAATGCCGTACACGCCACTCTTACAAGTCATCTGCTCGCTCACCTTAAAATTTTTAAAAGCATTTGCAACAAAAAAAGTAAATAACCTTACAGTCTCATGAAGAGGATGCTCGAAATCGCCAGAGGTTAGCCAGGTCATGACGACGCGCATGCTCAGTCTGGCAAGAAATACTTTTGGTTATTTGAACCGACATATAAGTTTGTGTATAGTGAAACAAATATATATTTGAACCAACAATATATTTGTTAACCGAACTATGTATAAAATGCGTCAAATATTTACTTTGCTGTTCTAACAAACAGTATATTTAACTGGACTATACCCTCTTGTAAAGAGACATAAATTTGCCAGGCAACCAAATATTTAACTGATTCAAGTTTTACACGCTTGTTTGTCTATGCGGAAACATATATACAATATATTGTACCAAAGTTTATTCTCGGTGCATATGTTAGTCCAATAGGGTCGGGTCACTTTTTGGATGAAATCTAATTTCACTCGAAAAAGTAAAACCAGAAAACTCGAGTCGAAATTTTACTCTACTTGAGTTAACCAAGTGACTTTTGACCACCTCCCTTAAGTCCGGTATGTTTTAACTACTACTGTGTAGAAAATATTCTCGAAAGGTGTAACTTTACCGCTATTACATAATTTGTTACTGCAATTTTCATTTCTCATCTACTTTCTTTTTGTCTCTGTATACTCGATGCGAAATTGTTCGCAAATGATTACTGACTTTATTGCACCAGATCCAATTTCGCTGAAACAGCGCTATTCATTTGGATGGAAATATTAATTCGCATTTGGACTGTTTCTCCGTAACGTTCATCTGCGTTTACGTATTGATGTTATAACAGTTACGTAGATATATTACGGCATTGGACTATCATTGCAGTTATAAAAGTATCATTAATTCTTTTTCAGTTGTGTAGCTCTTGAAGTTAATCTAATTCCCAAATCAAAATATGATAGTTACATTTATCACTTATCATATTTAATACGTTAAGCGAAAATAATAAGTTTTTTTTAAATTTAATATACTAAATATAAACTTTAATTTATTTTTACATTATATTTAACTAAGAATATTTGTTTTAGTAGGCCTATATTTTCCAATAATCACATCTATGTGTAGGCTAATGTAAAAAATGTAGTGATAGGTTTAACCATTGAAAAAAAAAACACAAATCTCTTTTGAAATAATGTACATTTTAAAAATCCTTTTGACGGTGCTATATGAAGAGAATGACAACAAAGCAATTTTAGTCAGCGCTTAGCAGCGAGGTATTTAGTGCTAGTGAGTGTGACATGAGGTGAGTATAGAGCAGCGACGGAATGAAAAAGTGAAGGAAACAGGAGTATCCCGAGAAAACTTGTAGGTCGACGGCAATGGCCGCTAGGTTTTCCACATTTACCCGCAGCCTCTTAATTGATAGTGCATGTTTAAATTAAACAAGAGATATTTACGACAGTAGAGGGACGTTTTCACCTTACTAAAAAAACCAGCACATTTCAAGGGACACGGTTTGTGTTCATGCGCACTATTATTTGTTATTATTGCGTCGAGTCGATGTCATGATGTTATGAATCACAGAAATATAACACAAACAACGAACTGTTTGTTTTCAGGACATTTATTGAATTTAGAGGGCACTTCTATGGCGTATACGCTTGCTAAAAAATATTTCATGTTTTCTAGAAATTATTTTATATTTTACATGCGTATCCATAGTTAGGTGGCAGCAGAGATGAGCATTGCCAGTGACTAGGTCAAAGCCACGGTCTTAGAAGAACAGGTCTGCACACTCGCCTTTCTACCAATGTATTTTGCTTGATCCCCTTGTTGTTTGGCTGTAGTTCGTCAAGTTACCGAGAATGTCGTACTTTTTGGCGCTGTAATTCGGGCGGTCGGACTCAAACTCCGCCCACCTTTTTCCATTGTTAAATTTATAAAGTAAATAAAGATTGCTGGAGCCTTTTCTTAAATTTGTGAGCAAATGAAGTATTTCATAAATTGATAAAAAATACGTTTTGATAAATTGTTTATCTCAGTGGGAAGGAAGTGGGCCCGCCCTAACTGAAGCGCCAATAAAACACAATATTCTCGGTAACTTGGTGAACTACAGCCAAACAACAAGGGGGTCAAGTTTCCAGGCGAGTGTCCAGACCTGTTCTTCTACGGCCGTGGTCAAAGCTATTGACTGGCTGACCACCTCACATTGTGACTGCGCCAGAAAATAGTTCATAGAAATACTTGCAATATTTTAGCATTAATAATTGAACTTCTTATTTTAAGTAGTTGACAGTGATATTTAATGCAGCAAAACTGTTTTGTACATACATGAGTATATGTGATCGCTGCATGAGACTTAAACATTGCTAATCTTTATATTCGTTGAAGCATAAATATGTAACAAGCAAATGGCTGTTACGTAATCAAAGTTGGGAGCACATCCAATACAAAAGCTTTCGAACACGCGGAACGATACAACCAGTTACCTTGTGTACCCCCGCATTTTTTAACTTTGAGATCGAGCCTACTTTCATGTTGTAAGGAACACTCTCGCGTCAGTTACAGTTGAACTGTTATGGAGAACGGCTGACGCTCCGAGTGTTCTGCTTACACCGTTTTATTACGCTTGTGCTCGTGAAATGGTTTCAGATATCTTCTTTGGTTGCGGTTTGTTCAGGCAGGTTGTAAGGAATAACGTCTCGTCGACAACGAGGACATTACAGACGGAACCAGTGGCTCATATAAAACAGTGAGGGAAGTGGCCATGACCTGTTCCCTCTCAAGACACTTTCTATGCCACAACATAGTGTTTGTTTGAATGTGAGCCGCTGCAAAGTAGGTTTTCCGTAAATAAAATTGTTGTTTAAATTGTAAAGTAAAAACCTTATTTTATTTTCTTTGAAGAAATTTTAACAAGCCCTACCAAACTATCACATTAAACTGTTAAAATATAGACTGTTAACGATGAAATGAGCACTTCTTAAATTTTTCTTTTACATTACTGTTTTTAATATTAATTCATCCACGTAACTAAAACCAGTGTGAATGTTTTCACCCTTCTTAAAACTTTACATAATTGGCCCGAATTAAATATAGAGTTTTTGTTATTTAAGTGTTGCGTAGTGCTCAGTTTAAAGAGGACAGCCTATAGTGATATAATTGTTATTATACTGCGTTACATTTCAAACCAAAAATGTATTTGCTGCAAAGCAACTTTGCAGTGGTTTGTTCATATCCAAACAAACTTTGTGTAGGGAAAATAAAAAGTGTTTTAAAGTGCATATAATATAGGAATCATTGTAGTATTCGCCCTAAGAGTGATTTCGGAATACAACGGGAAACCAAAATGAATATGACCGAACCGGGAACCGAACCCGGATCTCTCCCACCGAATGCAGGTCACCATACTGAACTACTCTGCCGTCTATCGGTGCCACAAGAAATATTTGCAGATTTTTGCAGCCAGTGCATACAGTTTTCATAGGTTGATTAAATACAGTTTAAGGTGAAGTTATTTATTTTAAATTAATTTTGTAAGACAGTATACGCGACATTCATTGTGATATTTTTTCAAGAGATTATTTTAATAGCCTTCCTTTCCCAGTAGTCTTGAGTTTAAAACTTTCTGCTAAAAAAAAAAAATCTGAAAGCCATATCGTTAGATTTTTTTTTTTTTTTTTTTTTTTCCAGAATTTACAATGATGCATAGAAAAACTGCCAACAAATGGGGAGTTATGTCCACTTTCCTAGTTATGAATTCTTTAAAATCAAAACATCTTCTTACATATTTCGCAGCCCCATTTGTTACGTGAACTAAAAGATACGAACATAAGTTTTGGTTGGACCTGGCTGTAAAATAGTTGCGCCCGCAAATTTGTCACTAGATATCCCACATGAATTTATACTGTAATTGTTTAAATTTTAGTTCCATCAGTATTATCACATCGAAGCGCGAAGTTAAACGAAGGGTATTATTTAACAACTTCACAATAAAATTTTAACAGTTAAAAATGTTGTGTCATTCAAAAAGAATTTTATACTTTCTGTGTGACAAAGGAAACTCGGAAAATAAACATTTATTTGATAATACACTCGTGCTACCTCACATTACAAACAAAATTGTAACTACTTGACAATGTAAACAGAACGCTGCTAATGAAATAGCGTTTCAAATTTGCTTTTAATTACTACCCAGTTTACAGTTAGCAAAACGCAAACAACTCACTCCTGTAAATGGGTAGTGACAAATTAACTACAGTTGCCATCTTAATCTACTGTACATCACTGACATACATTCACTGACATTTCATTTGATAAATTTGCCACCGACGTACGTGTTCGTTAACTCTTTATGTATAGTTATTTATAAGACATGTACTTTACTGATTTTTTAAAATTATTTTTTTCATATACATATCTGAGAAATGTAACGAGTAATTTTACTGAGTTTTATACCAATTGCACAATGATTTTATCGACCAAGTGCATGATTGGAATTTTCGATGTTAACATTAACAACCACACATGCCAGAAGACTACATAATGGACTGAGTATATGAGCTAATTAGGACCCTGAAAATTGTTCTGTTAACCGTGAACAAACTTGCTGACTGGCGAGAAAAAAATGGAAGTCATAAATTTTCCTCCGAAGAGTTGAGTCATCTGAAATATACGAGTAAATATGAAGTTAAAATGCAAAATAAAATTAGTAATTGGAAACCAGTTATCGTGATAAGTGGGATATCAGTCCCTTTAATTCACAATAAATTATTTCCAGAAACTGAATTCACGTGTTTCCAGCGATAAGCAACGAACACATTTTATTTATATTGTTAATTTATTTTTCAAAATGTTGATAACTGAAGCTATTGTGTATTAAACATGGATGATGATAAGCGTCGTAAAATTAGGAATAAACTGTGATGTTTGTCCTCATCGGTACTTATGGTTACGTTGGTCGAGAAGCGTGTGTGTTCGTGAAGTAATGTTGGCTGTTATAGTAGTTAACAAATCTTAAACATTCTAATACGATATATACGAAATAGTGTCTTGCTTCACATTCCAAATGTGTAGGACATCTACTGAATCACTGAGTAATATAAGGTCGTAATATTCTGATATGCTAGATTCCTAGATTCTAAGTAGGGCCTAAATACTTTCCTCTGCTGTCTCATTGACTCAATTAAAAGCACAGAAAGCACAAATATAAAATAGTATCGTAACGGTTATAAAGCTAGCGAGGTAGTTCAGTCGTAAAATATCATATGGGGAAGATATCCGACAGCCAGGGTATGCACCCCGAATACAGATTATATTAATGGGAGCTCGTCGGCAATTTGCAAATCCTGAAAGATGATATGACATGAGTCCCTACGATGGAGGGGCGCCGGAATGAGAGAGGTTGGGGGAAACGGGAGATCCCCGAGAAAATACACTGGACTAGCAACGTCGTCCGGTACGATTCCCACAAGCGAAAAATCCATGGACCGACCCCGCCGTGGATCGAAGGCGGATTGCCCTTGGTGGGAGGCGAGCGGTCAGACCCCTCGGCCGCCGCGGCATCTGCCGATATCACTTTGCAACTTTATTATATCTGGTTTTAACTACGTGTACGATGTTAGATAATTAGTTAACGAATTTTCTTTTTAATGGATAATATTAAATAAAATCTTTATACCATTTGTCTCGAAAAATTACGTTTCTGTACATGGTAAAACTAATTTGCAACATAGTTAAAGAGCAATTTTATACTATCAGTAGAGAAGATGGTATATCGCGAAAATGTTTTGTGCCAACATAGCCTTGAAAACACTGACACAACGTAGCTGTCTATAGACCAATAACGTGCATCAAATATTAAAATAGCGGTATTCTTATTGGCTTAGTCAAATAGGGCAGTAGCTTCGCGTACAAGGAAAAGCCAGTAATCTTTTGATAAGCTGAACGTACGTTGAAGCCTAGCA
>PNEQ01120322.1:36070-63324 GCA_003012365.1 Medauroidea extradentata | reverse complement strand
AGGTCGAGTTCGTCATATGTTCTTTCACTAATGTTGTATTCAAATAGGAAAATACACGGAACTACGTACAATAAATCGCTACCAACCATACAAGCAGTAAAGTAACTCTTGTTAGTGGTGATGTATATGCAGTAACGGCTAGTGATTTTTTTCAAAGGTTAAATCTTTAGTGCTCACTTTATTCCGAATGGCCTATAATGCCATAGAAGAAGCGTCTAACTTGCTCTGCACTCGCGTTGCGCTGCGCTGCGCCGGTGCAAATAGCAGGTGGCGATATTTAATCTGCCACCTGGGCAGGCGGCCACCTTAAGAGGGCGTGGTACATAATTCAACGCTAAAGCATTAATCTATAACTGTAGGTTTCTTGAAGCCTATTTGCGAAAATTATACAATACCAATCCTAGACAATAGTTTTAGCCAACGTTGTAAACAAAATAGTTTCCAGTGTTACGAACTTCTGAGGCACAATCTCTGACGCCGGAACCTCGTGTACTTAGCTGCGGCGCAAGAGATCACGCGTAACGAATGAGTAATTCTGGATAAATATTTACTCATAAAGTTGGTAAATACCATTATCTAGGATTGTCATTGAACGTTTTATCCATATTTGCTTCGAAAAAAGCGTAGAAATGAATTGACGTTTTCAGCGTTTATTTATCTACTACGCATCGCAAGTAAACGCTATTCTTTTCGCGCATTTTACTTCTGTTAAGGTCGTTCGAGGGGTCAGACCTCCCGCCTCCCACCAAGGCGATCCGGGTTCGATTCCCGGCGGGTTCGGTCCCCGGATTTTCGCGTGTGGGAATCGTGCCGTACGATGCCGTTGGTCGGCGGGTTTTCTCGGGGATCTCCCGTTTCCCCCGCCCTTTCATTCCGG
Organism: Medauroidea extradentata; assembly: GCA_003012365.1. Classification (NCBI taxonomy): domain Eukaryota; kingdom Metazoa; phylum Arthropoda; class Insecta; order Phasmatodea; family Phasmatidae; genus Medauroidea; species Medauroidea extradentata. Next base: position 62,447 of record PNEQ01120322.1, on the reverse strand, counting down.
CGCTGCTCCGTACTCACTTCGTGTCACCCCTCACCAGCGCTGAAGACCCCGATGTTAAGCGCTGGCCAAAATTTCTCACTCACTCTGTTAAGGCTCGGTTTCGGTCGCCATATTGAATTTAATTGTTTTCGCTTTTTTTTTAACTCTAGTAAGAAACATGTTCAATGTGCGATTATACCTCAAATTATATGTACATTGCGCTATAGTACAGACATTGCAATTTAGATGTTATCTTATAATTACGCCGCAATCTGTGTGACAAATTTTATTATGTTTATAATTTACCGGACTGATTGCGACCTGACTATACATTACTAGCACTATTGCCATGTACCGTAGCACAAAGTGAATAGAATTTGCGGTATAGTCGCCGATTTCATATTTTTCTTCTCAGAACTCCAAAATAGCGAAAAATAATAAAATTCAATATGGCGACTGAAACCGAGCCTTAACGGCGCGGACACCTCGTGTTTCAACGTATTATTTTTATTTTTATATTTGTACCAGATATTTTTTTTTAAACATAAATTGTCTAAATCTCACTCTTAGAAAATGTTTGTATCTCTCATAGTTTTTGTGTAATGAGTCGTAAACGTCAAAATTTGCACTTTACGGTTTTATGTACGCGACTAAAACCAACTGACATACCATACCGAATAAATTCACAGCGAATAACAATGTTGTATGCTACGAAATGACACACATAAATTAAAAATGTATAAATTTTTTCTATTTTTTAAAAATTATTGATTTCAAAATTCAGCATTTTTTATTAAGTACAGAAATAACTTATTTTTTTGTTTTTATATGTGTCAAATCATAGCCTACAACATTGTGAATTTATTTCACAACACTGTGAATTTATTCGGTTTGGTATGTCAGTTGGTTTAAGTGGCGTACATAAAATCGTTGCAAATTTTGACGTTTACTACTCATTACGCAAAAACTATTAAGAAATACACAAATTTTCTAAAAGGGAGATATAGTCATAATTTACGTCTAAAGTAAAAAAAAACTACCTGGTACAAATACAAAAATAAATAAAGACGTTGAAAACTGAAGTGAATCGCGCCCTTAAGGTTGTTGCCTACCTCGAAGGTCTGACGCGTGCAAGACTAGGGACTTACATATTAAATTATGTAAGTTGTGGCTCAGTACCTATCAGACCTACGCATACACCACCACTGACTTGTTCATCTTGGTTGGACCCATACTGTTATAGGGTATTTGAGTTCATACGAACATGGGATCAATATGTGACTGTTGTCGTGATGGCCTCGTTTGAATGAAAAACATTGATAACCTGTCAAATTAATTTTATTGTTTTATTTGCTTTAATGTTCTCGTTTCAGAAACAATGAGATTGTAATAAACGAAAAGAATTGCATAAACGAGTTTTGTATTTTTATAATATGTTTTTGGAAAAAATAAAACAGATTTTTATTTACAACAAATATTTACCTAACATACCTTTTTATAGCATAAATAACAGGATTTACACAACCTTTATTTTCATGCCGTGTCGTTCTTTGGTCCAGTGACATGATTTCACTACAAATGCTCAAATATTTCACCATCGGCTTCAATGCTTTTGTCAACTCACTATAAAATGACGTGTTGCCCGTCGAAGATCATCATGACTTTACTGTATGCCAGTAAAAGTATATATCATGCGAGCGAGCAGTTCTTCTCGTATATTAAGATGATGTCTATACACTTCACCCTTGACTCGACCCCATAAACAATAATCTAAGGGGTTGAGGTCGGGAGACCTTGGTGGCCGTCATGGGAATGGTACTGCCACGACCAATCCACCGGTTAGAAAATGTATTCACGTGCTCCCTCACCTGGTTGCAATAGAGAGGAGGGGCTCCATCATGATGGAAGTACAAAACAAGACGTGTTATGTAGCATAAGGAACATCATCGAGTAGTTTATGTAGTATATGTTGCAAAATAATGCAGGTATATTGCCCATTCGTATCATTTAAAAGAACGGGGCCTATCAGACGGTCATCCAACATACCACACCACACATTAATTGAGAATACCACTTGAAAATATTGGTATTTACAATACCATGGGGGTTTTGTTCGTTTGGGCTCCATAAATGATTGTTACGTGTATTGGAGATTCCATTACGGGTGAACCCTAGCCTCATCCGTGAAGAGTATATTATCGGCACCAAATGACGATTGTTTAGAAACCAGTTACAAAATTGTAGATGCTGGGCATTGTCTCCTACGTGAAGACTTTGCACACGATGTAGGTGAAATGTCTACAATCGTTCTAATGCAGTATTCGACATACATTGTTTATGAAACCTCGCGCCGTACAGCAATACGCCGAGTGCTAGTATAGGCAGTTCGGGATAAAGTGAGCACTCAAAAAAGCACTGCTAAAGTTCTATTTTCTGCCAATTCCTATCTTTCCGCACGCAACGACCAACGACAGGTAATATCTAACCCCTCTGGACACGTCACTTGATGTTTACGCTTGTAAGATAAAATGTGCAGTCAGTGTGAATCCATTTAGTTTGATAAAAATAAAGTAAATTAATCACATAAAATACAATTAGTTCGATTCCGATTGATTTTGTTTCAGTATTGCTGTATTTATATAGAAAAATACACGGAACTATATTGCGTAATTTCGCTGTCAACCATACAAACAGTATATTGTTGTATTACACACTGTATTGGCTAGTAATGTTTTTCAAAGGTTAAATTTTTAGTGCTCACTTTATCCTGAACGACCAGTAGTAGGGCTAAAGTTAATTCTATTACAGGTTAGAAAGATCAATGTTAAAAGTTTGGCACAGGGAAAATTGAGCGCTTGTATCGCTAATGGATGCAAACTGACCAATCACAGAGCTTTCCTGAATTTTAAGTTACATAAAATTGATAATCGAAAACTCGAAATTGGTTTATTTTCACTTTAAAATTAAGTTCAATGACTAATGTTATTTCCTAGCCTATTTAAAATTAATTTTACTACAGTCTCGTTTTTTTTCTAGTCCACGTGTGATTGTAGCGAAAATAGCGGCAGAAATGTTCCCTGTGCTAAACTCTCCCATAAGAGAAAATATTTTATTTCTAACCTGCAGTAGAATTAACCTTAGTAGGGCTACGCTGAACATCGCCGATAATATTCTCTTCTTCATCCACGTGCCGGTGAAGCCCTCGTTCCGACCGCACATGAGCACTAGGAAGCGAACAATTCTCCCGCAATGTATTATCAACTCTGGAAAACACTCTTCGGGGGCGGTACTCTTCTACGGCTGCAGTGGAACTACAATTGCCGAAGCCATAACCAGTCTACATACTCTGCATTCGTGTAGATGTAACTGTCCGTGTCTCAAAACTAATGTAGAAACAACCATTAAACTACAACGTTCAAGTTCACAGCCCACAAAATAATACATGAATTGAAATACAAAGAGAAAAGGTGTGTGCTAATCATACTGTATTACAATCTCCTTCTCACTGAAACGAGAACATTAAAGCAAATAACACCATAATATATAAATCTGACAGGTAACGTGTTCTTAACCCCCGACGCAAAAAGAGAGGTGTTATAAGTTTGACGTGTGTATCTGTCTGTCTGTCTGTGGCATCGTAGCTCATGAAATTTTTTTTCTTAATTGAGTGTGTTCTTAGTTATGATTCAAGGAAATCTGTTCAACCGTTTAAAGATGATCAGTTCTTTAATTTTATATATAGTGAATGTGAACAATTCTATCGGTCGGATCGATTTAAAATTTAGTATCCTTTGAGTCTTTTTTTTTAATGTATGTCTTAACTTGTTCATTCAAACGAGGCTATCTGGACAACCGTCACATATTTACCCCCATGTTTATATGAACTTTTTTGTTCATAAAAACCAGTACTATAATGTCCTAGAATATTGTCCTTTCCTCCTGACACATACATACACACAAAATCTGTGTAAAACTACCGGCAGGGCCTAAATAAGAGTCCGCACGTAACAGTGTTTAGCGCGTACGTCAGTTGTAGCGACCACCGCCCACTTCCCTACTTTATAACTGTCTGTTTAGTGTACCTTGGCAGTGTTTTGACAGTCGGCGAGTGCCAGCAGCGCGTTGCGAAAGTCCGCCGAGACAGTCGCCCATCAACAATACTCTGTGTCAGCTGATTCTACTCGGTGCGCTGCCAAGTGTGGGACGACTCTTCGGCCTCGCCGGTTACTCTGACCTCACACAGCCCGGTAAATGTACGGAGTGTGCGGAAACAAACCCTCGCAACTAGGGTTACCAGACACTGAGAATAAGAAAGAAGGACATTCATGTCAAAAAAAAAGGTGGACATTCATGTCAAAAATGTGGACATTCATGTTAAAAAAAGGTGGCCATTCATGTCAAAAAAAGGAGGACATTTCACTAAAAAGGAGGATAGTTAAAATATTCAGTAAGAACGGGAAATATTTTCATAGATCCATGATTGCTAGCGTCTGTAGCGACGCCAAACCATGAAATACTTCCCATAGTCTCAACAACAATGTCGACTGCATGAAAAGCAATTATATTTCGAACAATTGCTTCTGCTTTGGTTCTAGCACACACAAAAAATTCCTTGCAGTCTCCGAATCTTAATCAATTTTCTTACTCAGGATAGATATACAATCCGTTGATTTAAACGAATTTTCTCTTGAACATATTTTCAGACACAATGAACAAGTATGGTTTGTTGTAAATCAGCACCACATAAATGCATACACATTCAGTTACTTTTCTAGCATTTAAATTCAGAGGGAGCGAAATTGTTTTGTTTACACAGAAGCAATTCAGCTCTGGGACCCTTTTATGTATGCAATATCTCACCCTACTGAAAAGCTGGACATTTTTGAGCATCAAGAAAATTCCGGCCACGTAAAAAATCCATAAAAAGGAGGACATGTCCTCCTTTTCCCGGACGTCTGGTAACCCTTCTCGCAGCTGAGTTAGGGAAAACAATTTCTTAAGGGTGTTCAAGTAGTATAAAATCATAATTTCATAGTTTTGTAGACGGTACTTGTGAGCACAGTTTCCTCTTACGAAACAATTTAGCTCACATACTTTCCTCATAACGATGCGTGGAAGTTAAAATTTGCATGTTACGCTGCCACGCAAATTGTGAAAACAAATCATGTTACTCAAATGAAATAATTGACAGTAAAATAGCATGCTATGGGTTATGTAACCTATCATTTTAACTCCCACAACATAATATTTTGAAAGAACTGTGCAATGGGAGAGCATGACTGAATTTAGTTTCTTGGACATACTCCATTGTGATATAGATGACTGTAAAAGAAAACTAAAGATAATGGAAAAACATAAATAAGTAGAGTATTCTTTAGCTAAAGCATACTCTGCTTGTGTGTATTTTTCTATCATCTTCCGTTATTGCTATAGCTAAAGCATACTCTATTATCTATAGTTTATGCTTTAGTTAAAGCCCTGGAAATCATTTTCTAGGTATGGCCATGAATTCTGTCAATTTCTGTTAACGATATGTAGTATATGTCGCAATAGAAGGGAAAATTTACAGTGCACGCGTTGGAACTAGCATCTTAGGTTCATTTTAGAACAAAAAATGTCGACTACCATTGCATCAAACAATTATTTTTTTTTTATTTTTTTTTTATTTTTTTATTAGGCCACAATATAAACTAACAGAAGAGCAACTCAACCATCCGTAGATCAGATTACCCTATTCCAACCCATTCGGTGAAACTAGGGTCTATAATAACTGGACGTATAAATAGGCAATCAGTAAAAATAGGAATATCAACTATAGATTTCACCCGCCAGACATGTCCACGGAGGGTGAGAAAATAAAAGGAGAGGAGAAAAGAGTCCCCAGCTTCTCAAACAGTGATAGTAGTCGGAATCGCAAAGCCACTAGTACAGTCCAGAGAATTGATTAATGACTATGAGGAAGGTTCCATAAAGTGCGACATATAATAGATTAGGCCGTACTGATGTCATGGGACGTCTGATTGAAGATCGACCGTGGTCCGTATAGAATGATTGTCGTGGAAGACCAAGGAGTGGTAGTGAGAGTTGACTGACCAAGGGATTGTTTATATGAAGGAAGGTGAACCACAAGTCGAGCAGTCTGACCGAGCAACGAGGCGGTCAGTGGAGGCATGCAAGAACGGTTTAGGAGTTCTCGATCCCCATCAAACATCTACATTGCTTAAAAATATATGTATGCACTCAGAGAACTGACAGAATCTCCGTAGAGGGAACCTCCCTAGCTACTCACCTGTCTCTGTCACTGCCCCCCCCCCCTCTTTTTTTCCCTCTGTCACTCTCTTTCTCAGCCTATTTCTGTGTCTGTCTCTATCGGTCTCTCGCTTTATCTCACTGTCTCTCTCTGACTCTGTGTCTGTCTCTCTCGGTATGTCTCCCTCTGTTTCTCTGTTTGTCTGTCTTTCTATCTCTCTCTGTCTGTCTCTCTGCCTCCCTGTTTGTCCCCTCTGTCTCCCTCTGTCTTACCCTGTCTCACCATGTCTCTCTGTCTGTATTTCTGTCTCTCTCTCTCTCTCTCTCTCTCTGTCACTCTGCCTCTCTCTGCGTATATATCTCTCTCTCTCTTCTCTGTATCTGCGTATCTCTTCATCTCATTCTCTCTGCCTCTTACTGTCCCTCACTGTCTGTCTCTATCTGTCTCTCTTCTATCTCTCTTCTATCTCTCTCTTTTTCTCACTGTGTCTGTTTCTCACTGTCCCTGTCTCTGTCACTCACTGTGTCTGTATTTTGTCTTTTTTTCTGTCTCTCGCTGTGTCTGTCTCTCTCTGTGACTCTGTCCCTCTCTTTCTCTCTCTCTCTCTCTCTCTCTCTGCCTGACGGAACGGGTTTATCGGAACGTCAGCTAGTTGCGATTCCGTGTAGCTTAGAGCTTGTGAATGAAATGAAAGGCTGAAGTAACGACTGGTTCTTCCGCGCGGTCATGCGGCCGTGATAGCTCCTACTCGCCAGAGCGGGCGATGACGCTACTAGAATTTGCAAGAACACAAGTTGCCAGGCGAGGTTAACCCATTCGCAGACTCTGTGTCGTGGTTCGTTGCCATGCTGCACGGGAATGGAGTTTAATACCGCTGCTGTACACAAAACCCGCTATTTCCGTATATTGCATGATTTACAGACATCCTCGCTACAGCCACACTTTGGAAATAGTTGAAGACAGTTTACGCCAAGCAAAATACAAGCATTTTTCATCACTTATGTACTAACACGAAAAATAGTTTACATCTGATATGTAGCAATACATGTAGTGCTGAAATTAGTAGCTGAGTCAGTCACGAATATTTGTAAACCTAGTCTCGTGGGAGAAAACCTAAACACCATATTCTTGTGAGTTTTTGTAATGACACTTTCAAGCACTCTTAATCATAGTACACAAGAGCATTTTCTTTTCACAGGAAGGTAAGCATTAAGGGGTCTCCCGCGCGAGACACTCAACTGGCGTGCAGTGCTTTACGATCATCCTTTTTCCTACGGGACTTTCAGCGGTAATCACATTATTTTATTTATGGGCAGCATAGTTCAAGCTCTAACGCTTGTGTCTATAGCTGTATTTTTATTTTTTTCTATTAGGGTTGTTATTTCCCCAGATACAGCAGTCTGGAAAATCCGTTTTTGGCCATTTCGAAAAGCCCAAAAATGCTGTTTCTTATAAACATGACGAATTTTTAAAACTATTGTGACAGTTTGGATAATGTATTCTTTTCGTATATATGAACTTGTAATGTGCGTAGTTTCGCCAAATAAAGAATAGTCGTAACTCTCTGCATCGTGTTACAGGCTAAGGTAGGGAGGCTCCTTAAAGATTTACAAGAAAGGGAATACTTACTGGCATTCTAAAAAGTATACTCGCAAATTTGAGGCCCTGGGCGAGGGGGGAGGAAGTAGTACGGCGGGTGTAGGAGGTTCATGACGCGAAGATCGACTGGTGGGCGTCGCGACGCTGTGGTCTCCGCGGGGGGCGGTGGGCGCAGACGCGGCGTCCACGGTTGACTCAGCTGGAGTCGCTTAGTCACCATCTGCCTTCCTGCAATGCAGATTCCCGCCCGCAATGCGCTCTAAACCCTGTTTCGTGTCTGCCCCTGGTTTTGACAAGGTCGCCTGTTTATGCTGTTTCTTTCACGATATTAATTTTTATAGCCTAAGCGAGAGAAAATATAGAAAATCGGTTCGGCAGTTTAGTTAAAATAGTTTTCACCATGTTGGCTAATTTTTTTCGAGGCAGTAAATGTTACGGTTTTAACTAATTGAATCGGATATTGTTAAAATGCACCAAGTCCAAATTTCAATGTGTGTGTATATGGGTATATATATATATATATATATATATATATATATATATATATATATATATATATATATATATATATATATTACGCTGAACTGGTTGAAGTTGAAATGAACTTTGACCTTACCTTTTATACATACAAAACAATCATATACTTTTTGTAAACGCAGTTTAAAAGAACTGAGCCCTTAGATTTAATGGATTCACACACTTTTGGATTTTGGACATAGGCCTAGTGTCGTTTAACAATAACCGATTGAGTTATGTAATTTACGAAATTTTGGTTAATAGACTTACGAGACGAGCCACATGAGCATATATCTATATGCAATGATTTCTAACCTTGCTTTTAAATGTATTCCAAATGCCGAGTTATTGTTTTTAAAGCAACGATGGCCCTTGTTGTCACCCGGTAACGTTGGAACGCGGATGCAGACATCCTCCGCGTGTATTGTGTTGGAATCACAAAAGTGCGACGAGATAGCAGCACTGACACTGTGTTAGTTTCCCAGCAAAAGAGATAGCAGCACGGACACTGTGTTAGTTTCCCAGACCAAGAGATAGCAGTACTGACACTGTGTTAGTTTCCTATGCCAAGATATAGCAGCACTGACACTATGTTAGTTTCCCAGACAAAGAGATAGCAGCACTGACATTGTATTAGTCGCCTAGGCCAAGTGATAGCAGTACTGACACTGTATAGGTCTCCCAGACCACGAGATAGCAGCACTGACACTGTGTTAGCCTCTTACACCAATATATAGGAGCACTGACACTGTGTTAGTTTCCCAGACCAAGTGATAACAGCACTATCATAGTGTTAGTTTCCCAGACCACGAGATAGCAGCACTGACACTGTGTTAGTTTCCCGGGCCAAGATTAGCATCACTGACACTGTGTTAGTTTCCCAGACCAAGAGATAGCAGCACTGTCACTGTGTTAGTTTCCCAGACCAAGAGATAGCAGAACTTACACTGCGTTAGTTTCCTATGCCAAGATGTAGCAGCACTGACACTGTGTTAGTTTCCTATGCCAAGATATAGCAGCACTGACACTATGTTAGTTTCCCAGACAAAGAGATAGCAGCACTGACATTGTATTAGTCGCCTAGGCCAAGTGATAGCAGTACTGACACTGTATAGGTCTCCCAGACCACGAGATAGCAGCACTGACACTGTGTTAGTTTCCCTGACAAAGAGATAGTAGCACTGACACTGCGTTAGGTTCCTAGGGTAAGACATAGCAGCACTGACAATGTGTTAAGTTTCCCAGACCACAATATAGCAGCATTGACACTGTGGTAGTTTCCCAGACAAAGAGATAGCAGCACTGACACTGTGTTAGTTTCTCAGACAAAGAGATAGAAGCACTGACACTGTATTAGTTTCCTAGTCCAAAACATAGCTGCACTGACACTGTGTTACGTTTCCCAGGCCAAGATATAGCAGCACTGACACTGTGTTAGTTTCCCAGCCAAAGAGATAGCAGCACTGACACTGTGTTCGTTTCCCAGCCAAAGAGATAGCAGCACTGACACTGTGTTAGTTTCCCAGACCAAGATATAGCAGCACTCACACTGTGTTAGTCTCCTAGGCCAAGCAGCACTGACTCTGTGGTAGTTTCCCAGGCCAAGATATAGCAGCACTGACAATGTGTTAGTTTCCCAGACCACGAGATAGCACCACTGACACTGTTTTAGTCAGCAATAAAGTTTAAGGGCACGATCTACCGCATTTTTCACCATCATGTTTTTTTTTTTAATTTGTACTGGTTTGTATTTTTTGTGACTACATTTTTCTCTTGTGAAAAATTTTAAATTTTTTATTTCGCATAGTTCTTGCGTAATGGCTCGTTAAAACAAAATTGCATGTTTCCGTTTTAAGGACGACACTAATCACTTACCAAACTGAAAAAATTGTTAGTGAATAACGATGTTGAAGGGTACAAATTCATCTATGTTTAACCACAAAATAAAATGTTTTTTGTATTTTTAAAAAAATTATAGAATTTTTCAAATGTTTATTTTAAGGTTCAGTATTTTTATTTGAATGCAAAAAAAAAAAATTATTCGTTGTTTTTATGGGCGTGACATTGTAACCTGCAACGTCTTTATCCACTGTGCATTTTTTCAGTTTGTTATGTCAGTTGGTTTTAGTGTAGTCCTTAAAACGGAAAAACGGAAATTTTGGCTTTAACAAGCTATTACGAGAAAACTATAAGAGATAAAAAAATTTCATAAGAACGAAATTTAGTCACATTTCGTGTCTAAAATAAGAAAAAAAAATATGTGGTACAAATGAAAAATAAAAACACGGTGATGAAAATTGCGGAAGCCGCGCCCTTAAGGCCATGCCCGGTAGTTTTTTTCACGTTGGTGCAAAAAACTGAAAAAGTTTTCAACCAAATGGGTTGAAAAAAATTGAGAGCGTGTGAAGTCATACTATGCACAATTATATGTAGGCTTTAAAAAAAATGAGTCGTTTGCCAGTAAAAAAAAATTTTTTTTGTGCCATTTTGGCTCATTTTCATGCTAAAATATGTGATACTTTGGGTGCAAGAATCTAAAAATCCATTGTGTTCATTGCAACGGAAAAATTCAGACAGAAACTTTGATGTATTAGTGACAAAACAATGTAGCGATTTTGTGATAGCGATATTAGTTCATTTTGGAAAAATTATTTTCGAAATCACTGCAAAACTACCAGGCATGGCCTTAATACACACAGAGAGCTATAACTAGCAAAACATGTTACATATTAGAGGGAAAATAAAATAATATATTTCTGTCTACTTCCGAGCAACATTTCAATCGGATTTATTCTGCAACGAGGACCGTTGTGTAAAGCAACTTTGATACGCCAGCCATTTTCGTGAAATTTTCTCGTTACAACACCCTTTATGTAAAGAGAGTCACGAGGCATTTGAAAGACAGTCACAGCACCAATTTTATTTACAGAATACGGATTCCCGCCGTACAGTTGGTTACCCAGTAACTGATGTATAGATCATACAAGGGACTGTAAGAGCTACATAAGAATAAGGTCCCAGGTTTCATGCGCGCGGACGACACATATAGAAGTGTACAGTAACCGCGTGGACAGCAAATTATTATGACCTCGGAGGAAGGGGGAGGGGGGCATGAGTCATGGCCCCTCTAGATACTGCTGCAAAAATGTGAAAACAAATTAAGTGAAAAGTAAAATATTGGAAATATCTACCTCATACATTTCCTAGAGCTATATAAAATACAGCACAGCATTAACAACACACTCACTTGTTGCAACCGTACCGAAGCTGAACTTTAAAAGCCACCATTTTTAAATACAGAAAAAAAATATTCAGTGTTGTTTTATACATGTCATGGTGCAACCAGTGACACGGTTCTTCAGTGTAAATTATTATATTTCTTTAAGTCGATTGGTTTTCCTTTCTAGTTTAAAACAGTTTTGCGCGAAATTTGGATTACGACATGCCATTGTACAAGAACTATGAGAAAACCACGATTTTATGGCGAATATATTTTTGTAACTTTTGGTTTCAATGCGTTGTCTGCACATCTGCAGCTCTGCTACATCGTCTGTGATTGGATGATTTTACTCTCACTTGCCTTGGCAAATTACAGACGTGCGGAGTCACTACAATAATAAAAAGTCACGATGTATGTCAATAATACAAACCATATTTCGTACACATGTAAAAACTATTAAAAAAATAAAATTTTTGGTGAACTTCTCCCTTAATAAGTGGTCTACAGTTCGAATTACTGTATGTACGGCAATTCCTTTCTGGCGCAACTATTTAACACGGATTATATTTGTATATCAACGATAAGATCACATACACACTTCAAACTTGTCGGTATAGTTTAAAAAATTCGGCACGTTTATTAGGAACATCATTTTCGGGCCTCTCAAAACGGCCAAAAATGGATTTTCCAGACTGCCGTATCAGAAAAAAAAACCGAATTTGAAAAACACAACTATAGAAACAAGCACTAGACTTTGAACTACACTGCCCGCAAATAAATTAATGTGGTCATCGTTTAAAGTCCTGGCTCAAACACGCATACGCAGCCTATCTAATGGTCGTAAATAAAGGAAATTGTCGTTATTACAGAATTTTTTTTAAATACAATGGAATTTCATTGTGTGATTTTATAATGTTTAGCAAATGGCCCATACTATCTAATTTCAGTATAAATTATTTCATTCCAACAAGTCAGTTGATTTATGTTATTTTCATGTACTTTGACATGTCGCTAGGGGAAGACTACGAGAGTTAAGAAACGTTTTACAAGTGCAACATGTAGTCACAAATAAAGTCAATAAAACTAACACAATGTGCTAATACAAAAGTATGCCTTTTTGTCACGTGGACACGCGGCAGGCTATTAAAATAAGAGTTAGGTGCACTGAAATATTCTGTAATTCAAACCGAGTAAAGCCGTGAAGGGATGTGGGACAGGAAAGGGTGGGGCGAAGAAGAAAAAAACAAAAAAAAACGGTAAATACCAGAAACATTTAACTGGCGACTGATAACGTATCCTGGCAGGTTGTTATTTTTTACCTCTTGTGTGTTGTTCCACCAGAAGGAAACGCTCAGACAAGGGATGAAAAAGTGCTGGGGGAGGCGAGGGAATGGATCTATTTCGGAACATCCGCTGTCGGTTACAGAACAAGGGCGAGGGGTTTGGTGGTGTGCTGTTGGTTGGGGAAGAGTGAGGGGGGGGGGAGAGGAACCGTCCCCGAAATGAGTCGAGGCGACCCGATCACACACCTTCTTCTTCGCCACTTCTTCCCATTAAATAATGGATGGAAATCGAACGAAGCGGCTGGCGTTATTTCATTATTTATTTTTAGGACTCGGGAGCTGTGGAAGGGAACCGGCGGCTGGGACGGCGCGTGAATTTCTATCAACCTATCGTATCGACCCTTCCCTTCATCCCCCCTACCCGTGACTAACCGGTTACGACCTGATCGATAACACCGGATGGCATACTGCGACAAAAGTGAAAAGGTAGTACGTACATGGGAGGCTGGGCGATATATCGATATACCGTTCTCGATAAGATATTTTCCGAGTATATGTGGTTCGCGATAGTGATCACTTTTCACGACCATCCAATAATTTAAAAATTATATTTATTGTGGACGTTGACGTTCGATTTTGAATACAGGACTGTCTATCCACTTTGAAAGGTACTTAGACCGCTTTGTTTTTATTAAAAGGTGACAAGAAACTATAAATTAACTGAAAGGGAACAAATAACTAGGTCTTCAAAAGTGCTGACTTTATCGTGAACCGTCTGTACAACGCCATCTTTCGAGATGGTAGTAGAGACAGTTTAGCCGTCTACTACGACATACAGGTAAAACCGATGACCTGGTAGAAAAACCGACGGTTATTCATAGAATATTTTACATGCCTTCTAATTCGGTATTCACAATCCGGTTTTTTTTTTTCAGATAGGCAGTCTGGAAAAGCCATTTTTGTGCCACTTTGAGGGACCCGAAAATTATGTTTCTGATAAACGTGCCGAACATTTTTAAAAATATTGGGATACAGTTTTAAGTAAATGTTTTTTTTTCTCGAAGATAAACAATTATAATGCGCGTTGAATATTTTCGTAAAAAGAATAGTCGCATTTGAAGCGCAGGTAGGGAGGCCCTAGTAATTAATTAATTTTATTTATTGATTTATTTTTCAAATTGTGAAGTTAAGGCATGCAGGCTTCTCTTACACTTAACCATTTTTTTTACAGGTGCACAAAATCAAATTACATATACATAGAACATATACATACAATTTGGTTGTATTTTCAGTTTTTGACTCATAACAGTTATTCAAATTGTATTATCAAAATTTTCTGTACGACAAAGCATATGATATATTCTTGGTAAAGTGCTTAACATATATATATATATATATATATATATATATATATATATATATATATATATATATATATATATATATATATATATATATTCCATTATTATTTACGTCAAGCTGTTTACCAAGAATATATCCTTTGTTTTGTCGAAGGTAAAATTTTGATAATACAATTTGAATACAATCTGAATAAACGTTATAGCTCAAAAACTGAAAATACAATAAAATTGCCGTAACATTCTCACTTAAGGTCATGATCCATCGTATGTACTGCTTACACAATATACATTTTTTTTTTAAATTTCCAAACGAGAGTAGCTATCCAAAATACTGTTTCTCAGTTTTGTCAAAAAATAATTTTTCCATACAGTCACATTTTTCTAGTCAAAACGTTTATATAGATTTGCCCAATTATCTTGATTCCATAATTAGCTGAAACTATTGTGTATTTTGTCACGAAAAAAAATGAGTTTACGTACTGTCTTAAACAAAAACTTGCAAAATTTTTTTTTCGATGTCTGCTCTCATTTGAGATTTCAAAATAAACCATCGTAAAAGCCTTAAGGATGTTCAGTGCGATAAAGTCATAATTTTATGTTTTTATGAAACAGTGTTTGTTAGTTTTGTAGACGATACAAAACAATTTCAGCTCTCCTAGTTTTCTCATAACGGTGCGTCAAAGTCAAAATTGACTTGTTACGCTGCCATGCAATTAGTAAAAACAACTGACCTACGTGAATAAAATAATTCACTGTGAACATACATCCCATGAGCTACGTAATAAAATATTTTAAAACTCACAACGAAATATTTTGATTTTTAAAAAGAAAACGCAAAAAATATGTCACGAGATTTTTTAAATGTTTTATTATTTAGCCCATGCCATGTTATTTCACTGTGAATTATATCACTTACGCAATTAGATTGTTTTTCACTATTTGCATGGCAGCAAATTTTGACTTTGACGCACCGTAATGAGAAAAGTATGAGAGTTAAAATTGTTTTGTAAGAGGAAGTTGTACTCTCAAGTATCGTCTACAAAACTAACACACTGTCATTAATATATAAAATAATGACTTTATCGCACTTGAACATCCTTACGGTGTTTAAAACTGTAAGAAGAGGAACAACGATGTTTTCGCCTTTTCAAGACGGCTCTGGAAAGAGCTGCGTGCAGGGGGAAAACCACCAAGTTGGCAGCACTGGGAAAGATACTTGGGTGAAGGTAAAGAAGAGAGAGCGAGACAAAGAGAGAGAGAGAGAGAGAGGAGGTGTGTGGTGGGGAAAGGAGCGGCTGGAGGAGAGAGAAGAGGAAAGCTTCTCCCCGGAAATACCGGTGAGTGTTTCCGGTCGGAATGGCCTCACCTTCGTACAATCCTGATAAAGACTGTCTGAGCTGCCTCCGTCTTTTTTCTCTCGCAGCTAACCACATCCACAGAGACACTCCCTTACCAACATGCAACACGCCTTTTAAGGGCGTTCAAGTGGCAAAAATTCATAATTTTATATTTGTACGGAATAGTGTTTGTTTTATAGACGTTAACTACATTTTCCACTTGTAACAATTTTTTCTCTAATAGTCTTCTCATAGCGACATGACAAAGTCAAAATTTGCACGCTATAATTTGCACTGAAAGTATGGGCAATATGCTAAAAAATTTAAAAACCCAAAATGTAATTCCATTGTACTTGTTAAAAAAATCTGAAAATTATAACAATTTACTTAATATTTGGCAATTTTTAAAAAAAGTCAAACTTACATTGTTGAGGTTTTTAAATATACTAGCACATGGCCTATAATATTTGATTTCAATTTAAAGTATTTCATTCGAATAAGACACTTGGTTTTTGTTATTCCTATGTTTAGTCCAGTCATTTTAGGGATTTACCTGGAAATAATTCCCTTAAAGAAGATACTGGTCATATGCATAGTACCAGTACCCAGTAATAACATATCAAAAATCAACACATATGGGTGCTGTGCTATGGCCGCCATATTGGAAAATGGTGACCGATTTTCACTTTTTTGGCCATATTTCGAGAACAGTTAGCAATATTTAAAAAAAAGTTCAAACAAAAATTTATGTACATTTAAAAATTCATATTTTATAAAGGAATAACTTTTCTAGTACATGCGTTGGCTTCCGAGTTATTCGCAAGATAAGATAATGTATAACAATTTTCGTTAATATATTTTTTTAATAAAATCCCATCTTCTCAATAAATGTAAATAAACTTAACGTTTTGACGGCAGTTTACTCACTAATTAATTTGTTCACATATTCTGACAGCAACTGCGATAATTCAAATCAATGTTGATCCTGATAAAGGAGGACTGGATGACAATCTACTTGCTCATACTCTGCTCAAAATTGTTCAACCGTGAAGTCAGTTGCATCGAAGCAGCAGAAAATGACTGTTTGCTTGAATTTCATGCATTTTTTCAGAACAAGTGTAAATATCTGGAGTCCAAGAGCAGAACAGGAAAACTGTGGTTAATTTACTTTAACCAAGTTCTTCTCATGTTGAATTTTATTAGAGCTGAGAAAATTGAGAACTGGAAATTACATATTGCAACGACTATTCAGATGATGCACTCTTCCACGCAGCAGACCACACACTATACGCTAAGTCATCGCAACTTTCTGTACAACAAATGATGAATCTTCAAAAAAAGTATGTCCCCGGATGACTTTAAAAAGTTTACTACCGATAGTTGCTTCACAATACGTCGTCAAGAATGGTCTGGCGTCTGGACTGATATGAATATAAAACAAATACTGATGAGATCAATGAAATTATTAGGTTTGACTAGAGGACGAGGATTAATTGAAGATACTCTAATGAGATGGATTTTGTGTGCCCCTGTTACATCATAAATTGCTACAGAAGTTGAAGATTTTGTAGGTATTTCTCACGAAACATCAGAGCAACACAAAGATCTAAGGAACAGCAGCATGATAAGGGATGCAAATCACGAAAAAATATTCAACTGGCTGAAACAACATAACCCTTTCCAGATTTCAGAAGACCTAGTCAGTATATCTTCTGGTGTCGTTGGAGACAGCATGGGGTCATGTGATCTTGACATTGAAAAGGAAAAGGAATATATGGATGCACTGAGAAAATCATTTTTTGGTGTAGTTATTCCAAAAAAAGCAAGGGTAATACCACTAGGAGCTATGTCATCTGTTAACATTAGAGGGAATGTACTTCCCATTAATGTGCAACAGTTATTCAACAGGATCATTTGCTTAAACAGCACTCCAGAAGACCTTAAAGAATATTTTAGGTATGAATTAGCTCCAAGACCCCCTACTATGTTCACTGAATCTCACATGCGGAAAGGAACGAAATCTTCCCTTGTTTCAGCTTTTCAACCAGAGAAGGAAAATATCGCTTTCCCTCAGAATTGTACATATGTTGTGGATGGAGGCTACCTGCTAAACTGTGTTGTGTGGCCTAGTCCAGGCACGTACGGTGATGAGATAGAAGCTTACAAGTCCTATGTGGAAAGGCACTTGATTAAGAATTCTATTATCGTTTTCGACAATTATCCTGATTCTCCAACGTCTAAAGATGAAACACATACTCTTCGTTACAAGAAAAAAAAATCCCCGAAGTTCAGTCACTCATGTCCAGTGTGACTCTCTCTGTAATAAATAAAAAAAAAAACCTCATCATAGTACTTGCACACGAATTCACAAAGGCAGGATTTGAGATACGTCAAGCAATGGATGACATTGATGTTTTAATCACCAAAGTGGCTCTCCAGCATACCGCTGATACCGACCCAGTAGTAGTTGTTGGACAGGATACTGACCTTTTGGTGTTATTGACGTCTCTGTCCACAACAGAGAACATTTTATTTTTTTCGGCCATTAGCTGGTAATAAAAGAGGAAGTGTTTTCGATATCTCTAAGTAACGAGAGCTTCGTCATGATGTTAAAGATGTGATTTTATTTTCTCATGCAATATCTGGCTGTGACACAACCTCTGCTATTTTCAGGAAAGGAAAACTTAAGTCTCTCAACTTATTAAAGAAGAATGAAAGGTTGAGAAATACAGTAAGGGTTTTCAACGAAAATACGTCAACAGAGAAGTAATTAGTACGGCAGGAGAGGAATTCATTATCACATTGTATGGCAAATCAAGAAACAAAACATTGGATGAGCACAGATTTTACATGTATAATCAATTAACAGCGAAACAGCAGCTGCCAGCTAATTTTGAGTTAGCCACACTTCCTGCTATGTCGGCAGCTGTAGCTCAACACAGCTTCAGAGTTTATTACCAATTACAGAAGTGGTTGGGAAACGATCTGGACCCTTGTGAATGGGGATGGAGACTTTTTGGTAATTTACTACAACCTAAACAGACATCTCTCCCGCCAGCTCCATATTGGCTGCTGAATATGATTTCATGTAAATGCAAGACTTGTCGTGGTTCTTGCGAGTGTAAACAAGCAGATCTCCTCTGCTCAGCTATGTGTGGTAAATGTGAAGGCCTAACTTGTGAGAACTCACCTGATGTGGACATTGAAGGCAACTACGCTTATTGAGTTGATTGTAAAAAAAAAAAAAAAAAAAAAAAAGATAAACTTTTCTAGTAGTTGAAACATTAAGTATTTTTATTGTACATTTTATTATTTTACTGTTAAATGCTAGTAAATATTAAAATTCACACTTTTCTTACATCTCTTGTGACTTTGAATTTGGATAGGATATATAAGAATGCATTGTCTGTGTTTACGCTGTATCTTTTGCGTTATGTGTTAATTAAATTGGGGCTCACATGATGACGTGTTCATTATGTTCAGAAATGAAATCACGCTTATTAAATATTGTTGAACTATCGACAAAAACAAACTGCATATCTTAATACAGAATAGAAACTAAAAAGTGTTTCAATTGATACTTTATCAGTTTTACATATATAACTAGCAATTTAATTAGATATTGCCGTTTTATACTTAAAAAGTTGAACAAAAATTGATTTACATAATTTAAACTTGCGAATAACTCAGAAACCAATGCAGATACAAAACATTTTACTCTACAGTAAAGTTTATGTTTTTTAATGTACTTAAATTTTTACTTAATTTTTTTTTAAATACTTGTAAATGTTCTCGAAATATTGCCAAAAAAAAGTGAAAATCGGTCACCATTTTCCAATATGGCGGCCATAGCACTGCACCCAAAAGGGTTGATTTTTGATATGTTGTTACTAGGTACTAGTGTTATGCATGTGTAAAGTATTCCCTTTAAGGGAATTTTTTCCAGGTAAGGTCCTTCTTTGACTTAATATGACTGGCCTAGTTCCCGTAACTTGTAAATCCCAACTTTGTCATGCCGCTGTGGGAAAACTAGGAGAGCTAAAAAATTTTTACAAGTGGAAAATATACGCACGGATAATGTCTATAAAACGAACACGATGTTAAGCAAATATAAAATTATGAATTTTTACCACGTGAACACCCTTAAGGTGCCCGCCTAGATAACATATTTAGCGCGTTCGAGGTCTGGAAATACGGAACCGATAAGGACTACATAGTAGGCACATCACGTCTCACGGTAGCCTCTAGGCGCATGTCTTCTCACCGACAACAAGCCTACACGAGACTTTCAGTGGTGATCCTATCATATCACGTACTAGCCGTCCCGTTGCGGCTTCGCCCGCGTGTGCTATAGAAACGAGTAACTACCTTTTAATTACATATTAATTGATGGTGTTACTATATTATCTGTATAGCTTTAATTTGCGAATCACCTTAAATTTGTTTGTATATATTTACGTACGCAAAAAAAAAAAATAAAAATAAAAAAAAACACGCATCTTTAAATTACTTTTTAGGTATTTACGTAACATTCATTTTAAAACACAAACCACCTCGATATCTGAAATGGTTCAGTCAGGAGGTAGGGATAATTAAATGAACCACGTTTAATTTTTTTTATCGGTTTTCAAGGACGAATTTTGAAAAATCTTAAAACTACTTTTTAGACATTTACATGAGCACCATTCTGATGCAAAGATCCCTCGATATCTTGAGTGGTTTCAGAGAAATAGAGGATTTATTGAAAACACATTTAACGGCTTTTCACCCCCTTAATTTCCGAATTTCGAAAAATCGAAAATTTTTGAAATATGCGTTTGCGTAGGCTATGTTTTGAAGTAAAAATATAAACAATGTATCATCAGGTTAGAGAGCTATGGAGAATTTCGTGAAAATACGTTTTGCCCCGTTTCACACCTTTAATTTTCGGTTTTCATAAAATCCTTCCTTAGTTGGTGCCTACGCCGTGTGGGGAAGCTACACAGAAAATTTCACGTTTATAGGTCCAGTGGTTTGGGCTGTGCGTTGATGAGTGAATGAATGAGTGGGGCACTTCATTTTATGTATATAGATTATTAAATAGAAAGGTGTATTTTACAAGCCTATATACCTAGAGCCAGTCATTTATGGTGAAAAGAATTCTGCAACAACTTGTTTCAATGCCTTACGTGCACACCTGCAACTCTGGTTCGTGGTTATTGGCAGAATATAATATGGCAGAGGCGTGGCTCATTTGACTGCACCAACCAGAACAATGTTACCGCGACACCATAAGTCCGTGATATGCGGGTATGACCCCGTGATGCTGAAAGTTAAAAACTTCCAATCACTGACCATGAAGCAGAGGAACAGGTGATCACATAAGGCACTGAAACAAATTGTTGCAGAATTCTTTTCACCAAAAATCAATGGCTCCACCTATACCTTTTAAAAGATTCCGCGCCAACATTAAAAAAAAAATAAAGAAGGAAAAAAAAAACGACGTGGTGAACTTTAAATGAGCACACCATTTGGCGGCCTGGGCAGGCGGTCACCTTACGAGAAGGAAAAAAAAAAAAAACGACGTGGTGAACTTTAAATGAGCACACCATTTGGCGGCCTGGGCAGGCGGTCACCTTACGAGGCTGTGTCACGTCTATTGTTGAGATTGTTAATTTTTGTATAATAAATTAAGTGTGTGACGAATTTCCGGCAACATCTCTTAATATAAACATTAAGTTTTACGAATAGGTGCGTATTATTAGACTAAATGGTTACTGGGAATTATTTACTGTCTAATACACAGTGAGAGGAATGTATTATGTTAAATTTTATATCGGCTTAGTTATTTTTCAATTGCTCTTTAATATTTCATATTCAATGAATTTTCAAATAAGTCTTTCCAAATTTTGAATGATGAAGAAATTAAGAAAACATTCAGCATGGTAAAAGACATGGGCTCTTAAGGTGGCCGCCTGGCCGGCGCAGGAACTGCGTGCAGCGTGTTCGGAGTTTCGTTTTTTCTCAGAGACCAGTAAACGTGCGTCCTCATTGCTTATCTACGAAAAGAAATCATACTTTAGACTACTTGTGAATGTGACTTTCAAGACATCACACACATTGAAAGCACTACATTTACGCCCTCAAACTTGATTAAAATCGGCTTTTTTACGCGGTTGTTCCTCAAGACATATGTAACGGATTTGTTGGAAATCAAGATCTACAAATACATTGGACTTTCCTACAGTGACGCGCTCAATAAAATGACGCTTAAAGTCCCACATGAAAACCGTTACGGCGGCGGGAACAACGTGCGCGTGTTGACGACTTCGGCCGTAGAGGCGATATCACAATACATGTGCCGGCCGACGTCACTCGTAGCGACTAAACGATTTTCGCCTCTCACACGCAAACATACCCTTCACCAGGCGGCAACACTAAGAAACTCAACGTTAGTCCAGTGTGACCTACAGGAAACAACACACTATTTTTTGGCTGAACATTGTACATTTGGCACTTCATAAAGACTGCTGAGGAACAAGACGTGTGATACAGAGATAGGCCCAAAAAACACCGTTACTGTACTACAGGTCTCATCACTTAGGGTCGATTTCAGATTCAAGTGAGAAAAATCTTGAGGTAAAGGCGAAAGTAAGGAGAATTTTAATAAAATCTTAGAATTTTTCGTTTGCATTGCACAGTCAAGAAATTGGGATATCACAGTTACGCCCGCCTACTAACCGTGTGTTCGTACGACAGAGGCACGGCGCCAAGGGCGATGTTGACCAGCTTATCTGGTGCGGTATCGCCTCTACCGCAAGACACTGAAACTTCGTGCAGTGGTATCGTAGATCACTCTCCTGACTGACACTTTCAGTATGAACCCCATCTTTTTACTGGTGAAAAGTTCTGAGCAAAGTACATTGCATGTTTCGAGAGTAGTTTCACGCGAATCTCGTTAGTAGTTTTCCAGATATAACAGGTTGTAAAAGCTGTTTTTAGCCACGCTGAGGAGCTCCGAAATGATTTTTCTAATCGACATGATGCATTGAAACGACTTTTCAGTCATCATTCTCAGTGTATTTTTTTTTCGTACATTGACACACTGGACATGTATGGAATAGTATATAAAAAAACTTATTTACGAACGCGCTGCAACGCATTTTAAGCGCGTGGTAGGCATTCATGGGACAAAAATTCATGATTTTATATTTGTACGGTGTAGTTATCGCGTTATAGACGTTACTTGTGACCACGGCCGTAGAAGAACAGGTCTGGACACTCGCCTGGATATTTGACCCCCTTGTTGTTTGGCTGTAGTTCACCAAGTTACCGAGAATATTGTGTTTTATTGGCGCTGATGTTACGGCGGTCGGACTAAACTCCGCCCACTTCCTTTCCGCTAAGATAAACAATTTATCAAAACGTATTTTTATCCATTTATGAAATACTTTCTTCGCTCACAAATTTAAGAAAAGGCTCCAGCAACCTTTATTTACTTTATAAATTTAACAATGCAAAAAAAGTGGACGGAGCATGAGTCCGACCGCCCAGAAAACAGCGCCAAAAAGTACGACATTCCCGGTAACTTGACGAACTACAGCCAAACAACAAGGGGGTCAAGCAAAACACATTGTTAGATAGGCGAGTGTCCAGACCTGTTCTTCTACGACCGTGCTTGTGACTACATTTTCCACTTGTTAAATTTGTTATCTCTCATAGTTTTCCCGTAGTAGCATGCCAAAGTAAAAATTTGCAAGTTACGGGAACATGGCAATAACAAAAACCAAGTGTCTTACGGGAATGAAATATTTTACACTGAAATGAGATATCATGGAATTTTGTTTGGAAACAAAAGCGCCATTTAAAACTCGGCATCGCTTTCGTGTAAAAATGTACAACAAATATAAATTATGTCTTAGACACCAGTGCGGTCTTTCCTTTACACCATGGTTATCTTACTCCTCTAAAATATTCCTAACAAATCCCAAATAAGGATAGTATTCTTACCTATGTGGCATTATAACCTCTATTACGACCGCCATGAATGATTTGTAGCTTGAGGAAAACTTAAGGAAGGTGTGACGACACCATAAGAAATCCTCAGAATTTCCTTACATTTCACTCAGTTTTCGTCTCTGCAATGAAAATTTCCCACATTTCACTCAGACGTCGGACAACGTCTACCGTCCAATAAATATGACTCGTCATGATGTGAGCATGGACCAGCGCGGGAATGAAGTGGCAGGGGACAAGCGATATCCTAGGAAACCCACCGACCTGCGTCATCGTCCGGCACGATTCCCACATGCGGGAATCCGGGAACCGACCGCTCAGAGAATCGAACCTGGATCGCCTCGGTGGGAGATAACGTACTGTGAACTGTAGTGCACATAGTGTGCACTTTTGGACCTATGAGAACCGCAGTAATGTAGTGGTTACGCCACTCGCCTCCCACCACGGCGATTATAGCTCGATTCCCGGCGGGGTCGGTCCCCGGAATTGCGCCGGTCGGCGGGTTTTCTAGGGGATATCTCTTTTCCCCCGCACTCCGTATTCCGGCGCCTCTTCATTGTACGGACGCACTTCATTTCATCTTTCAGAGCATGCAAATGCCTACGTGCGCTCACTCAAAAATTTTACATTAAGGGGCTCCAATACTTGCCCTTCAAATACGTTGCAGCGAGTTAATTGGAGGTGGTAAGCGTCGAACCACTCTCCCCGCTCGTAGAACTTACGCATCTTACCTCTAGACCACTGTGGCTTCTACACTGTCGGTGTATGTATCAATAAAAGTGAATGGAACGATTGTTTTGACAAGCGGAAATGTATTTGGAAGTCTGTATCGTCATACTCATCAA
Source organism: Medauroidea extradentata (assembly GCA_003012365.1). Lineage (NCBI taxonomy): Eukaryota > Metazoa > Arthropoda > Insecta > Phasmatodea > Phasmatidae > Medauroidea > Medauroidea extradentata. The sequence goes on along the minus strand of PNEQ01120322.1, from coordinate 38,062 downwards.
AATAATGATTTCTTTCTCTAATCCGACGAGGCAGATACACAGGAATAAAGTCTTCATCGTCTGTATTATCTTCAAATACCAAATTGCACAGTGCTAGCGCCATTTTATTATGAACTTAAGCGAGATTAGTGACGTTACCCGGTCAAAATCGAGCAGTTAAAATTTAATCTCGCTTAAGACGAGAAAATCGAGTTGAACTGCTTGGTGAAACCCAAAACGTGTATAATCGTGATTAAGTACAGAGTAGTCTAGATTAAATCGCTTACACTTGGTTGGTGAAACCGGTCCATAGAAACATTACTTTCTGGCCCCTCAAAACGGCCAAAAATGGCTTTTCCAGACTGCCGTATCTTGAGAGTTAACAATCGGATTCGAAAAACGTAACTATATAAACAAGCGTTAGACTTTGAACTACGCTGTTTACCAATAAAATATTGTGGTCACCGCCTGCACGCTAGTTGAGTGGCTTGCGCGGAGAGGCGATAATGCATTACATACGTCCGTCAATGGCGCTCTTACCGCTCCTACCTCGCACATACACGCAGCCTACCTAGGCAGGCCCCTTAAGGGTACGATACCATGAACCTCAGGAACCATTACAATTTTTATTTATTTATTTGCACCTATGTTAATATGCTATTGCAATTTTGCAATATCCTGCATAAAGTCACTTCAATTGACTTAATTTCATACATATCTAAGAAACCTTCCACACGCGATTCGTGACAAAAAAAAAAAGAGAGATGGCTAGTTCATTACACCCATAGACAATTAGGACTAAGAGCCTTTGACGGTTAAGTAGTGTCACCATTTGAATATATCATAGTACCCGTTGCCGTTCTAATTTCTGAAAATGCAACTTCTTTAGGGCATAAATAATTTCTGAAAGACTTTCTGCTGCCACAAGCAATTATATGATATTCCTGTAACGGCATTTGAAAGCGTCCGAATTAATTAATCAATATTCTACTCCGGATGTTTCTACAGGAATCGCATCGTGCTCTTCGCGTCGCGTAAACTAACACAGTGTCAGTGCTGCTATATCTTGGCCTGGGAAACTTAACACAGTGCCAGTGCTGCTATGTTTTGGACTAGGAAACTAATACAGTGTCAGTGCTTCTATCTCTTTGTCTGGGAAACTAACACAGTGTCAGTGCTACTATCTCTTTGTCAGGGAAACTAACACAGTGTCAGTGCTGCTATATCTTGGTCTGGGAAACTAACACAGTGTCAGTGCTCCTATATTTTGGTGTAAGAGACTAACACAGTGTCAGTGCTGCTATCTCGTAGTCTGGGAGACCTATACAGTGTCAGTACTGCTATCACTTGGCCTAGGCGACTAATACAATGTCAGTGCTGCCATCTATTTGTCTGGGAAACTAACATAGTGTCAATGCTGCTATATCTTGGCATAGGTAACTAACACAGTGTCAGTACTGCTATCTCTTGGTCTGGGAAACTAACACAGTGTCCGTGCTGCTATATCTTGGCCTGGGAAACTAACACAGTGTCAGTGCTCCTATATCTTGGCGTAAGAGACTAACAAGATGTCAGTGCTGCTATCTCGTGGTTGGGAGACCTATAGAGTGTCAGTACTGCTATCACTTGGCCTAGGCGACTAATACAGTGTCAGTGCTGCTATCTCTTTGTCTGGGAAACTAACATAGTGTCAGTGCTGCTATCTCTTGGTCTGGGAAACTAACATAGTGTCAGTGCTGCTGTCACTTTGTTACGGTGTCGCAATCCCGCGGCGTCGGTGGCGTCGCGGAAGAGTAGGAAGACGATTGCACAATCCCGCGGCGTCAGTGGCGTCGCGGGACGGCAGTAAGTAGGTGCTGGGTAATCAACAAGTCACCAAAAAGTGGCGGATTGCGGCAACAGTGGTATCCCAGGAATCCGATGACTCGAGGAGTTAAGTGGGTCTTAACACTTACCCAACACCTTACAAACTCCTGGATTCAGCATGGATTGCTCCGCCTCTGGGCATAGCTG
>PNEQ01120322.1:22309-35970 GCA_003012365.1 Medauroidea extradentata | reverse complement strand
GAGTGGGAGAAGAGAGTCGACGAGAGAGTCTTCTGCTCGGGCGGCGACCGCACCTGGGGACTCTGGGTTCGAGTCTGGGTGCGACCCTCTGGCTAGAGAGCTAGCTCCAACGGCGGCACTAGCGGTGAGTTCCTGTTGGTTTAGGGAAGGAGAGCGATCCTTTACCTATCTCCTGTCTCGCCTTACCCTAACCTTTCCACTCGCCTCTATTTCTGTATTGCTGTATTTCCTTGTTCTCTGTACTAATAAACTCTTGTTACCTTCCATCTCTGGCTTATTTATCTTCTCCTTCCCAGGCAAAACTTGTAACAACTTGGTCTGGGAAACTAACACAGTTTCAGAGCTGCTGTCTCTTGGTCTGGGAAACTAAAACAGTGTCACTTCTGCTATATCTTGGCCTAGGAAACTAATACAGTGTCAATGCTCCTATATCTTGGCGTAGGTGACTAACACAGTGTCAGTGCTGCTATCTTGTTGTCTGTGTAACCAACACAGTGTCAATGCTGCTATCTTTTGGTCTGGGAAATTAAAACATTGTCAGTGCAACTATATATTGGCCTAGGATACTGAAACAGTGTCAATGCTCCTATATCTTGGCGTAGGAGACTAACACAGTGTCAGTGCAGCTATCTCGTGGTCTGGGACACTTACACAGTGTCAGTGCTGCTATCTCTTGGCCTAGGAGACTAATACAGTGTCAGTGCTGCTATCTCTTTGTCTGGAAAACTAAAACAATGGCAGTGCTGCTACATCTTGCCGTGGGAAACTAACACAGTGTCAGTGCTGCTATCTCTTGGCCTGGGAAACTAACACAGTGTCAGTGCTGCTATGTCTTGGCCTGGGCAACTAACATAGTGCCAGTGCTGCTATCTCTTGGTCTGGGAAACTGACACAGTGTCAGTGCTGCTATCTCTTGGCCTGGGAAACTAATATAGTGTTAGTGCTGCTATCTCTTGTAAGCGAAGCACACTATCTGTCAACATAGTGATGAATTGATGATATGACTTTTAAAATCAGAATTCTAAATTTAAGCAAATTTATTTTATGTAATTTAAAACAATTTAGTACGTGAGGTGAAGAGAGTTTTGTCAGCACTTATCATCTATAGGCCATTCGGAATAAAGTGAGCACTAAAGATTTAACCTTTGGAAAAAATCACTAGCCGTTATTGCATATAAGCCAACATTAACAACAGTTACATTATTGTTTGTATGGTTGGTAGCGAATAACTGTATGTAGTCCCGTGTATTTTCTTATTTGAATACAGCATTAGTGAAACAACATCAATTGCAAACGACCTCTCTGTATTTAATATACTTTCAAATATTTCTTTAAGTTCTTACTGTCATACCTACTGACTGTATAATTCTATTTAATCAGCGGCAGTACAAAGCGACGCAACCGAGTCGATTATCGTTGGCACATGCCGCTAACTCTTCGCGCCACAGAGGTAGTTTAAAATTTCACCGACAGATGGCATCAGAGTTAGGTTTTCGCCGCTTGGAAGCGAATTGCGTCATTCAGTTTGTTTGTCCGTTATGTAGTGAATATCGGCTTCTGATAAACACATATAAAATTATTAGAAGTGACTGTTCATGAATATCATTGATACATTATGTGAAGTCATTAGTAATGTAAGTTATGTTTTATGATCGCCAGCCTGAGTATCTGGAAATAGAAACAGCATTATTTTTCCTGTTTCACACATTAAGAAAATACGTTATTTATTGTTTTTCTTTACGTGCGTCGTCGTCGTACATTACAGTATGCTGAACGGAACTTGAATTCTTGAGTTGCGTGTGTCGTGTGTGTTTTTAGTGGCGGTTTTAATTTAAAAGTTCGAATATACTGTGCATGCGTTTACGAGAATCGTAACGGTAACAGCGCCGTTCGAGTAGACGCAGAGAAACCAGTGTTATAAGACGTTTACTCGCAGGTATTTATAACTAAGATTATTACTGAGTATAGCATATATTCAACACCCGTGCATTTAATGAGTACATATTGTAGCTAAAATGTATCGGAGCACTTTAACGTAAATGTAAACATTGTACAAGACTATGTAAATAAAAGCACGTGGCAATGTTGATGTTTACATGTAGCGGAAAGATATAAACTGGCAGAAAATAGAAATTAATCAGGGCTTTTTTGAGTGCTCACTTTATTCCGAATCACCTATAGGTATACAGCGCTGGTGCAGGGTTACATGAGGCGAGTTTGGTGCAGCACCGAAATGCATGAGCAGGGGGAACGGGAGATTCTCAAGAAAACCTACCGACTAGCGTCATTTCCCGGCACGATTCCCACATGCGAACATCCGGGGACCGACCCCGCCGGGAATCGAGCCCGGATCGCCTCGGTGGGAGGCGAGCACTCTAGCCTCTGCCTCAACCTCTGCTCCGTAGTTTAGTAAGATGTGTGACGATTTTAGTGCTCGGCCTACAGTGTTGCCAAGCGTATTGAGAGTTTGACAAAGACAGGTGTTATAGAATACGGTATAAGATTGCCACGAGTGACTATCATAATCGCTGTTGTTCTCCAAAGAGGGCGATCTTTGACAGAAGTGAAGCTAGAGAATATACTCCCAGGTTTAGTTAAGTGGCTTTCCGTGTAGAGAGACGTCGGGAAACCGGGTGAACCTCGGTGCATGAATTCGCAAATTTCACATCAAAGTCTCGACCACAAGAAACTTTTTCAAGTGGATCTGGGATTTCCGTGGACGTAAAACGTAACGGGAGTCACGTCCGGTAAATGTTGGATGGTTTAGCTGATGCAGAAAAAAATGTGCCTACGGTTAGGTTGCGATTGTGTTCGAGGCACATAATCAATGAACCGTTAAGAGGGCTATACACCGGATGTAATTTTCCGCGGCGTGCCAAACTGGCGTGTAGTGTTTTCCTACTACTCTTTTTTTCCAATGGGACTTACGGCCGCCTCCTACCCGCGCGTTTGAGGCTCAAAAGCGACGACCCTGTAAGATCGACCGTGTAGTGCGCTTCAAATGCTGCGTCGCCTCAACGAGCCAAGCGCTGAACTAGCGTGCAAGGTTCCTGCCGAACGGTTTTTACATGGGACATTAAGCGGTGACCATATAATTTTATTGGGGGAAAGTCTGCAACTAAGTTCAGTGCAGGTCGCAATCTGAGTTTCACATACGTCCGGTTAGTACATTTTGAAGTACGGAAGTCTGAAAAGGCGGTTTTGAGCCATGTTGGAGGACTTAGAAACAGTGTTTTTAATGAATGTGGCGTCTTAACAATGAGGTACCGACCTTATCTGAACTTTGTTTTCTATTCGTACGTTGGCACAATGGGCACACGTGGAATATTTTCGTAGGAAAAATCTGTTTACGAACGCACTGCAACGCATTTGAAGCGTGGGATGGGCGTTCTCCTTAAGAGGACACCGCGCCAATACAAAATAAGCAATTAAATACAGACCGACCCATGTGGTATCGCTAGAGAAGGTGATTTATCGCGAGAATGTTTTCTACCAGTGTATTCTGCAAATTAGTGTAGCCTCCTGCGTCATGTATTATTGGCCGACGGTTATGTGACACGGTCTATTTGTTTACAGACGAATCACAAACGTCCAGTAGTAGCGCACCAGAGTTATCATTGGCCCAGTCAAATAGGGACTCGCCAGTAACGAAACAAACGCGTCGGAAATGAATACATTACATTGAAGCCTAGCAAACAGTCAACTTTTCCCGCGATAAATCACCTTCTTTTTTAGGTATCGCTAAATTAGTGAGCAGCCAATAAACTGCTGTTGTCTGTTTCGGTAAACAAGTATTTTTGGAGGCTAGCCTGTAGGCCAGTGAAGCTGCGAATTTTAACGGTCTCTAGTACTTAGTAGAGGCAAGATTATTTCGCGTATTAATTCTAGGTCAGGTTGAATGTCAATATTGTATACTTCACTCCTCCTTCTGTGAGTAGACGACATATGTTTCAACACATCTTTGACGACTGCAAGCCAGTGATAAATAAGATAAAAAGTCGTGGTGGTATCACGTGTTACGGTTAGAAGCCAATGGATATTTGACTTTGGCCAGTGTGTGTATAGGGCTGAGAAGGCTGGGCTGTTGCCAGATTAATACGCGAAATACTCGTGTCTCTAGTCGTTAGAGACGGTTACACACACCTTGGTACAATGACAGAAGCTGGGAGATGAGTCGGCCATGGCCTATATAAAAAACCATCCCAGCATTTCCTGGAGTGATATCGGTAAACCGAAATCAGAACGGCCTGAGTCGGGGATCGAACCATGGTCCTCTCGAATGCAAATCCAACGTGTTACCGTTCCGTCAAGTCGCTCGGTAGGTCATTCGCAAGATCTTGTACAAAATTTCACGCGCAAGGTCATATTGCACTAGTATAGCGGTCATTTTTAGAGATACGTCAATTTCGCAAATACATTCCAGGTCAGGTTGAACACCAAAAATATATACTTCATAACCACGTTAATGATTAGCTGGCGGCTGTCACGAAACGCATTTAACTACTGCAAGCCAGTAGTAAATAAGGAAATGATTCATAGAGCTATCGCTTGTAATGTTGTAAGCCAATGAATAATCGTCTGTGTCCATAGCGTGTACAGGACTGAGCAATCTAGGCTACTGCCAGATGAATCCGCGAAATTGACGTACTTCTAGTCATATTGCGTTGTGTGAAACCAGCGTTCATGTAAGTAGGGAAGAGTGAAGACTACATCTCGTCGACAGCGATGTTATTGGAGACGGAAGAACGTTCTCAGATTGACGGAAAACGGCGATAGACTTAGCAAAGGTACAGACTAAATAGTAATACAGACGCGAAATGACGTGGCGGCTCGTTTGGCATTGGCTAACTTCGCCGCTTATTGGCTGCCTGAGATTGTTGATACCAGCCGCGTGAATTTTTGGCTCGTGCATGTTACGGCAGGTTTCCTATTGGCCTGGTTGCTGATTAGCAGGGCAGCTGCCTTACGCTGATTGGCGGTAGGTGTTTCCGCCATGTTGCTGGCCAGGGAACCCATTTTGTTGGCGTGTGTGTCTTAGTTAGCCGTCCTACCAGCTGTTTCACTTCTGTATTCCTAAATATTCTGTGGCAATTGTATGTTATGACGAACCATCCCATCATTCGCGTGGAGATATGGCGGGAAACAGGAGTAAAATGCTTTACACAGGCAGAGACCAAAGAGTGAATGACGACAATGATTACTTTCCCTGAATACATCTACGCATACAACACATTATGATTAAAAACACTGGGAAATTGCGAAAGTAACAATAGTCTACATTAAGGCTCGGTTTCAGTCGCCATATTTAATTTTATTATTTTTTGCTTTTTTTGGAATTCTTATACGAAAAATGTTAAATATGCGATTATACCTCAAATTCAATTTACATTTCGCTACAGTACAGACCTTGCGATTTAGCTGTTAACTTGTAATTACACCGCAATAGGCGTGGCAATGTTTTTTATATTAATAATTTGGCCAAAAATTAGCGACATAACTACACATTACTAGCTCTATTGCCATGATTGTATTGTAGCTCAAGGTAAGTAGAATTTGCGGTATAGTCGCTGATTTAACATTTTTCTTCTCAGACTTCCAAAAAAGCGAAAAATAATAAAACACAATATGGCGACTGAAACCGGGCCTTGAACCGTAGTAAATTTATCCTACTATTATTTTATGGGGCGATTTGTAACATGAGTGAACATTTTTTAAAGCTGTACAGTTCTGACTGAGCATGTTGGGGAAAGAAACAGCGCTTTAAATAAACGATATTTAGGGATGATGGTATATCGCGAAAATTGTTTAAGTGCCAACTTGCCCTTGAAAACACTGTGGTTTCTCGCAACATGTATGACTGGGTGATACACGTCTGGCACAACGTAGCTGTCTGCAGACCAATAACAGGCATGAAAGATTACAATAGCTGCATTCTTATTGGATCAGTTAAATAGGGTAACAGCTCCACGTACAGGGTAAAACCAGTGAGCTTTTCATAAGCCGAAAGTACGTTGAAACCCAGCGAACAGTCAAGTTTTCCCGCGGTAAACCAGCATCCCTAACGATATTCAATATCGATACAAACCTGTTTTTTTTTCCCGTGTTTTTTGCAACTTAGCAATATTCACTTGCAGTGTCGTATGCTATATCCACAGAAACGATTTAGTGTATAATGACAAAAGTTTGACAATGTTTGTTTCAGCCGCTGTAAGGAATGTGCACTGTGTGCCTGACGGTAACTTTGTGAATTATCACGTGTATTGTGTACAGGATCGGATTTACGGGGGGGGGGGCATGGTTCCCGCGTCCCATTTTTGACCTTTCATGTATAATTAATCTGTAAAATATTTAAATTTTTAAAAGTGGTATATTCAATTTTTTGTTTAGGATATGCCTTAAATAGCACCATTTTTCACCTTAAAAGCTCCATTTTTTCTTGACTTGAGGCGTGGACATAGCTACTTTGTGGGAAATCCCCCCCCCCAAAAAAAACCATGAGCTTGTCCGCCACTGATTATGTATGTATGTATGTTTGTGTTTTTGTGTGCGTGGTTTGGTGTGTGTATGAGCGCGCTCACCTTGCGTGCGTGAAAAACAACATTTCTTTTAATGACTAACAGCTGAACAGTGTTGGGTACAATCACAAAATCGCGTGCTGCCTGCCCTAAGGTCGAATTGGGCACTCTTCCACAGCTGTCAGTGGACAGAGGTGGAACTCGGGGTAATCGGGGAGTTCGTTTGGTCCTGCTTGCGATTCATTGATGTCCATTTTGAGGTTAATTTTCTTTTTACACGGGCCGGGATAGATGCCCGAAAGGCAGGAATAAAGTGCCCAATTAGCCGGTGAACAGACTACAAAAGAAGCCGGCCACAGGCGGGTCATTACGTAAACAAACTTAGACGAGAGTAAATACCCATGCTTGCGCACGCACGCGAGTCGTGAAGCATCGCCCCAGTGCGTAACAGAAGCAAACTGGTTCCACAAACGCACGAAGGCTGCGTTACAATTTGCATTTTTAGTAACTAAATGCTTGCTTGGCCTGATTTAGCACATAAAACTGAATTACCCCAATTAAGGGCGCTGCCTTCCACGCTTTTAAAATTCGTTGCAGTGTGTTAGTAAATAGGTATTTTACGACAATATTCCACATATGCCAATTCTGTCAATGTACACTCTAAATCTGAATTAGTAAATATTCACTTATTCACGCCGACAAACTGAATCAGTGAGAAACCACTGTGAAATCGGTGATTATTTACTGATTCCGATAAAAAGTGCCAACATTCCACAAGTTAATTATTGAATGTCCACATATATTTCAGTAATTTTTCACTAATTCAATAAGTGAAAACTGTTCTTTGAAAACAACTGGAAAAACCGGTGAATATTCACTGATTCACTTGTGAGATGTTGGCACTCTTAAAGGAAATCAGTGAATATTCACAAATTAAACAGTGACTACTTTCTTTGATTCAAATTGTTGAAACTGCTCCGTTCATCAGCGTGAAACAGTGAATATTCACTAATTCAGATTTTGGGTGTACGAGAGAAAAGTCACTTCAAACTATGTCGGAAAGGAAGTTTTAAAGCATCACGTCACTTACAAATATTATTTCGGAGCCTCTCAAAATTGCTAAAAAAACAGCTATTTAAACCTGTTGTATATGGAAACTATTCTGCGGAATTCGCGTGAAACTACCGTAGAAACATGCAGTGGACTTTTCTTAAAACTTTCCGTTAGTAAAATGATGAAGTCACCTCTGACAGTATTGTAGCGTGCCAAGTTTTTTCTTTTCCATGCAAAACCGCTTAACTTATTCATATTACGTTTGTATACGAAAAGAACACACGCCTGATACTATGCTTCTGTAACTGTAGAATTAAGTTGTTTATTATTAACATAGTTCAGGGCCCCTCAAAGTTTCTAAAAACAGATTTTTTCAACTGTTGTAATTTTAATAAAAATTCATCCCAGATTCTTAAAACACAACAATATAAGCATGCGTTTTTTTCTGCAAAATGTACGGAAATAATATTGTAGAGACTCCGCTTAAAGTCCTATGAAAGATAAGTAGCAGGAGGACACTACTTGTCAGTTTGACGCGCCGGGATTAGAAGCGAAGTGAGAGATTTTGGTCAGTACTTAAGAGTGCGTGGTAGATAAATTAACACTAAAAAAATAAATTGATTTCTACGCTTTTTCGAAGCCAGTATACTCAGTGACAACCCTAGATAATAGTATTTGCCAACTTTATGAGTAAATATTTATCCAGAATTTCTAATTCGTTACGCGTGATCTCTTGCGCCGCAGTTAAATGCACGAGGTTCCGGCGTCAGAGATTGTGCCTCAGACGTTCGTAACACGGGAAACAATTTTGTTTAAAACGTTGGCTAAAACTATTGTCTAGGATTGCTATTGTTTAATTTTCGCAAATTGGCTTCAAGACACAACAGTTATTGATTAATTGTTTTAGCGTTGAATTATGTACCACGCCCTCTTAAGGCGGCCGCCTGCCTGCCTTGTAAACAGCGTTGCGCCATGCTAATAGAACACTTTTTTCTAAGAATTATCTAAGCGTGTTTCTAACGTGTGCATTTACGAAAAGAACAGACACTTCAGAAGATTTCGGAATGGTAGTTTTAAAACTTCACATTAATTAGAAAGGTAATTTTGGATGCCCTCAAAATTGCTAAAAACGGCATTTAAATGTATTATAACTTTACAACTACTTACGGGATTCGTATGAAATTACGATAGGAAGGTGTATTGGACTTTACTTAAAACTGGCCACCAATTAAAAGATGGGGTCACCAACTGAAAGTGTCAGTCAGGCGAGTGTTCTACGATACCACTGCACGCCGTTTCAGTGTCTTGCTGTAGAGACGATACGACCGCAACAGCTTAGCCGATTAACATCGCACTTGGTGTCGTGCCTCACTCACACAAACACACGGCCTGTAGGTGGGCGCCTTAACATCGAGGTCTCTACGCTAAAGGGCTGACATGGCGTGTATATGGAGCAGCGCCGGAGTGTACGGCGGGGAAACAGGAGATCCCCGAGAAAACCCGCCGACCAACGGCATCGTCCGGCACGATTTCCACATGCAGAAATCCGGGGATCGACCCCGCCAGGAATCGAACCCGTATCGCCTCGGTGGGAGGCGAATGGTCTGACCATTCGATCACCACGGACCCCTAATGTTCCATTGAAAAGCTCTTTCTACGAAAACGTACGCTGGTGTACTACTCCGCGTTTACAGACGAAGCTGTGAGTAACGGACTTATTGGTCTACGTATTGTTTTTGCCGTTTTCGTGCTACGGGGGCCAGTTTGCTTTAAAGGGCGCTACCTACCTTGAAGCCACAGCGGGAGCAAGCATAGGGTTTTACAGATTAAACGATATTCCACCTGGCTCAGTAACGGTTCAAGTTACATATATGCCACCACTGACTTTTTGTTCGTCTCGGTGCCGCGTACTTTGCTGTGGATCGTGTAGGCAGTTTTTTTTTTTTTTTTTTACAATACCCTGAAAATTGTTGGCAAAGAAGCATTTTTACACACAAAAGAACACGCGAAAATAGCTATTCATTAATTTACTGCAATGTTATTTGCGTAGCAATATTCTCCTTTTCTCGGCGCAGAAAATGGTTTTTGTCCGGAAGCAATATCACAAAAGGTGACCGAGTGCCATTGCGAATGATTTAACATGTAATACCCTATTCTTTCTCCGCCGTTGCTCCGAGTTAGGCAGCGCCCGAGTTAGTGGACGTGGTGCGTGAGACGTGATGTTAGCGTGGTATAGAAAGTATTTTTTTCCTTGCGAAACCATTGAAAGTGTTTCCAATACATTTATCTATGAAAAGAAGACGTTCTTCAAACTGCGTCCGTATGATTTCATAAATGCCGTCCGCTAGAAACATAATTTCCAAGCTCCTAAAAATTGCTAAAAATTACTTTATCAAGTTTCTGTAGCTGAGAAATACCAATCGTAATCGTAGAACTAAATCATAGAAACCTACATTCACCACATACTTTCCACAAATCAAATTTTAGGGACATAGCTTGAAGTCCCGCTAAAAAAACACCTTCTACGAAAACACTGCACGCTAGTGTAATACTTCGCGCCTAGAGGCGATGAGGTGTTTTACATATAAGTGTTATACATCAAAAGAACTTTTCAGTCGTTTGAGAATATTCAACATCAGAAAATTGTATATTAGAACCATATTAGTCAATTTCTTGAACAAAAAGTTACCAATAAAGTATTTATCTCATATATATCATACTCGATATAATTTAAACCAAAATTAGCAATTCCCCTAGTTCAAAAAATAATTTCTCAAAGATCATCCGCATTCTTGCTTTCAAAAGTTGTAGCAATTCTTCCGGAAAATATAAAAAATATAAACAAAAAAATATATATTGATCGATGGTTAAATAACTTAACTGATGATGAGTTGTCTTTAATCTTTAAGTAGTAGTTTTACTGTAGTTAATTATTTTTACATTCTTTATATTTCAAATTGTTAAATACCATCTGTATCCATCAAAAAATTTTTTTTTTATTTGTGTTCATGCAGCATTCAATTTTTGTTCTCAAATTAATTAAATTAAATCAGTTTGTACCAGATGACAAGTTTTCTTACATAATAAACCGCAGCTATAGAAAATAATTTGTCTAGTAGCACTCACACACAAGCTTTGCTTATGCGAGTGTGATGTCTTCCATTATATAAAAAGTATTTATGTAAAGTGCTGTAATCGGTATATGGAAATAAATTATTATTAAGAAATTATTATTATTATTCTACTTATCACCTTCCCAGTTTCCGTGCTTTAATCGTTAAAAAAATATCTACCGTCCACTTACTCGTAATGAAATATTGCGACGACGAGTGAATTCTGCGCGTCGTGTTGCGTGTGGGCGGTGAGCGGTGGATTCTGTCGCGTTTCTCGGAACGAGTCGGTGGGCGTCGAAGCGTGACGACGCCGGTACTCGAAGCGGTGACTAAACTCTTCGCGGTCAGCGGTTCGAACTCCCCCCGTGGTATTTCCCAGCCTGAATTAACTTATTCCCTGGCAACTGATGATCACCGGTAACCGGGATCCTAGTGACGTCACGATGTCTTGGCTACGTGGTTCTCGGTGACGTGGTACTGAGACCCGTCAGCATGACTCGACAGTGTGAACTGGTATTCCGTGACATTTTATCTATCGGTGATTCATAATTGCATCTGCAGTCTTTGTGAGCAGGTGTTTACTAGGTAGATAAAAATGGTTTATAGTGGAGCATTATAAAGAATGATAGAACGTTTTTAAAAACTTATTTAATATATATTGCTAGAGACGGGAAAAATTCGCAGGTTCACTGACATGTAGGCTAGCCTCCAAGAACATGTGTGTATTCAAGCAGACATTATCTGCTCACTGGCTGCTCGATGACGCAGTGATATGGGCCTGCATTTAGTAGCTTCTGTACTATTGGCTAAGCGACTTCCAGGAAGTGTCAAATAAGTAGAGCCGCGATTTTATGGCGAAAAGATTTTTGCAACATTTGGTTTCGGTGCGTCATGTGCACACCTGCAGCTCTGCTACATCGTCTGTGGTTGGATGATTTTACTCTCACTTGCCTTGGCAAATTATAGACGTACAGACTCACAATAATTTTATTCTGATTTGTGCAGTCAAATGAGAAACGTGTCAGAACAAAGACACGCTGCCAATAACCGTGAAACAGAACTGCCAATGTGCACGTGAGTCACTGAAACAAAGTGAGGCAAAAATCTTTTCGCGACAAAATCGTGGCCCAACAAATAAGTCAAGGGCCAGTTGCAATATTGGCACGAACTTACAGTTGCTGCAATTATAGCTTGGGGCCAAAAGAAAACGAGAATTTTTCGGGTCTCTATTTATAGCTGTATCCGTACGGTAAAGTACATCAACTTGCGATGCTCTCATAAAGCTACATCATCTCATCAATGTTATTACTAGAAACACTGGAAATTCGCGAAGATATTTAACATAGCCTCCAATAAACTGTGGTATTTTAGTCGTGACACGTGTGAACAGTTTCCTTGCAAATCACACACGTCCTGTGTTAAAACTGTACAGTTATAATTGAGTCTGTTGAAGAGGGACACAGTGCTTCATATGAACGATAGCGAGAGAAGGTGATTTATCGCGGGTAAAGTTGACTGTTTGCTAGACTTCAATGTAATGTATTCATTTCTGACGCTTTTATGTAGTTACTGGCGAGTCCCTGTTTGGCTGGGCCAATGATAACTCTGGTGCGCTACTTCTGGACGACTGTGATTCGTCTGTAAACAACTAGACTGTGCTACGTAACCGCCGCCCAATAATACATGACGCACGACGTTACACTGATTTGCAAAATACGCTGGCAGAAAACATTCTCGCGATTTTCCACCTTCTCTGACGATAGCTAATATAGGTGCAAAACCTTCAGTGTTGTTTATGCACAGCATGTTGGAGCCTAGCTAACAATCAAATTTTCCCGCGATTTACCAGTGTCTAATTATTACGTAAGTGTTCAGAATTTTTTAAAATCATATATTAGAGGCCGTGGTTGGCGTATTGGCCGGAGGACAAGCCTCCCACCAAGGCGATCCGCGGTCGATTCCCGGCCGGTGTCGGTCCCTGGATTTTCGCTTGTGGGAGACGTGCCGGACGATGTCGCTGGGTGGCGGGTTTTCTCGGGGATATCCCGTTTCTCCCCCCCCCCCTTAATTCCGCCGCAGGTCCGAAGTTACGTCGTGTCACCCAGATTGTACCGTTGTCAACAGTTAACATTTAAAGTTACAGTAAATAATTTTTAAAATTATTATTAAAGACAATATTTGTCTACAAAAGTGATCACTTCAGCGCAAAATGTCGTACGATGACACTTTACATGCACAAAGTGGCAACATTACATGGTACTTAGTCCCCTCTTGCGCTCCACGTATATCTTACTAGTACTGTTTTGACCTGCATATTATGGGTGCAGATTAAAGCTGACCAACCATGATTCTACGTTTACTTGACGTAACGTAACACACATAAAATAATACCTGGACTTGGAGAGCGAGAGCGGACTTTCTCCGTGTAGTGTTGCCACATTGTGCATATAAAATGTCGTCGTACCACATTTTGCCACTAACATTTTCGTTTCCAATTTAGCCCAGGATTTGCGTGCTGGTGGTGTGCTTAAAATGCGTTTGTTTCTGGACATCTTGTATGTGTGTATATAGGATATATACAGTAGACTCCGGATTATCTGTGTGCTAACTATCCAATTTACGGAATATCCGCGCAAAATATTTCACTTTAAGTAGTTGAAAAAAGTTGTAAAATGTTTTTGAACAAATTTTTTTGGTTATTTATAAATACGTGCTGTGTTTACTCGCATAATGTTCAAATACGTGTAATGCCCGCAACCATATTTTTTTAAGGTTTGAAGAATATTGTTACAAGTTTGAGACATAAACTTTACATGTGGGCAATTCCCATGAGTTCTTTGGGATAGAGGTCTTATAATTACAAATAAAAGAGTTAAATTAAGTACTGGATTTAATAGCTCACAAAGCTACGAAATACACAAAACAGTAATCAACTAGAACTCTCACAACACAATTAGTTATGCACACAATTACTCCTGTG
>PNEQ01120322.1:0-22209 GCA_003012365.1 Medauroidea extradentata | reverse complement strand
ATCATATATCCAATCAACAGTATTTCTAATAATGACAATGTACAACCTTATCAGTCCGAAGTGGTGATGGCTCACCATGTGCTGCGCAGCACCCCGAGTGCACCGCTGTCTTCACTCTTGAGGTCTTCTGTTCGACTCCCGTCGCGCACCTCCTCTTCGCCTGTCAGCCCACCGCAGCAGTCCTCTTGTATCGCCAAACACTGCTCCGAAGGTAGCCCCTTGCCGCCTCACAGTAAACTTTGACGTCACCAAGATGTCTTCACCAGTCTCTCTCCACAGGCGTAGCACCTTCCTCTAGCACTTCCAATAGCGAACTCCCTCAAATGTGCCGATTCTGTGGTTTTATACTAGCCCAGACAGTCGGGTGTTCCCCGCATTACAGGGGTCTAAAAATAGATATTTCATCATGTTTCGGATGTGCTTGTAGTCACGTCGGCCACCCTCGAAGGGTTAAGACGCAGTTGGGACAGGTACCTATGACGTAGTTTAGGCGGGTTTCCCACTATGAGCCACCCGGGCTTTGAGTCATCGGCCAGCCCTCAAGGTGTTACGACACAGCCGCCGACCACTGGCCTCCAGGAACATGGCACGCAACAATATTTAGGCCTTTTCCAGCGGACAAAACAATAAGTTCCGCGCTTGAATGGATTCACGAGATTGTTCCGCGCGTCGCACTTGAATGGGCTAACGGGATTTTTTCCTTGGATTGTTAAAATATTCGTTATTTTTTATTTATATTTTTAGATTATAAGCGCATACCCCCTAATCATTAATGCGAATAATCGTCTACTATATTACATTGCTGCATTTTATTGTAGTAATGAATTTGACCTTATTTCTTTTTATTCAGATCTAAGAAAAGGTAAACGTGGATTATCCGCGATTGTGGATCGTCCGAGGCATACTCCATTAGCGCGGATAAACGGGAGTTGACTGTGTGAGTGTGTGTGTGTATATATATATATATTATATATATATATATATATATATATATATATATATATATATATATATATATATATATATATAGGCCTACACACACACACAAATCACAAAACAGGTCTTACGAGCCGATGAAGGGGAAGTGATGTGAAGTGACAACACAACAGCCATGCCCGTGCCAGGATATGAACCCAGGACATCTCGCCCCGTAGACCGGTTCCTAACCAACTACGATATTGATGTTGGCTCAATAAATATACAGAGCTACATAAATATACACATATAAAATTGTAAGTATATTAATTTAAGAGGGAAATTATCTTAGTAGGTAAGCTTTTTGGGGGGTTGGTGGGGGAGTGATCTGGGCATATTTCTTCAATGTACGACTTTAAGTACACGCCCTCTGACGTCACACCGCAGGGGATGAGTACTGTGGGAAACAAAGCTCGTTTACTAACATGCTGATTTGTTTGTTAGTAATGGCAAAAATCAAACATTTTGTGCACTCAGAGACTTGCTAGCTAGGGTATGAAATATTAGTTTCAATTTCATAGTTAATATACGCAAATGCATAAGATCAATGTTTACCTGGAAAAGCGGCAAATTCCAAACAAATGATCAATTTTCTTGACATACATCAAAACCAGAACATGTGAAACCAAACAGCTAAATGAAGGTTATGTTCGGCTGCGGTAACCATGGAGATAGGAATTGTATCCCACACCAGACTGAAGCTCCGCCTCTTTTCAAGTCGTCCATTGTAGGGTTTAAAATAAGTAGTAATCCTATGGTCATGGTATATTTCTTCTACCTATAACAGGTTTTAGTGCCGCTATTTTATAAGTTCGTACATCAGTTATCACTAGAGCCCGGAAAAATTCCCGGATTCTATGACCTTCATGTTAGAATGCACTGACCTGTATATACTCAAGCCCCGACCATTTGCCCATTAGCTGCATGCTACTCACTGGAACCACGTAGAATGGACGAATAGACGGGACTTAAATGTGCATTGAATCCGCGAAATTTCCGGGCCCTAGTTATCACATACTTTTAACTCTTATACTTTAAAATGCGAACAAGGGTCAGTTTAGTTCATATTGTGTAGCTGACTCACACCCATCAACGTTTTTCTTTAATTACGGCTTAGAGAATAAGCTATGTTTATGTTTCGAAAACCAACAAATGCTGGGTGGACATTAGAAAGTTCAATTTAGCAAAACCAAATTAGAATAACCACAATTGGAACTGTCTATAACAACCTATAAGTATGCGTACCTCTGACATCTCACTTAGATTTACTAGTCATTTGTCAGGGAAATTACAGATTGTTGGTAGTGAAAATAGGTATATTTTTAATGATATTATTATATATGATGGTTTATCGCGGGAAAACTTGGCTGTCTGCTGGGTTTCAACGTTCGCTCAGCTTATCAATATATAACTGACTTTAGCTTGTACGTGGAACTCTGTTACTCTATTTGACTGAACCAATAAGAATCTCTCTATTGTAATATTTGATGCCTGTTATTGGTTTGCAGACAGCTGTGTTGTGTCAGACGTATATCACCCAATCATATATGCTGCAAGAATCCGCAGTGTTTTCAAAGGTATATGTTTGCACAAAACATTTCCGCGGTAAACCATCATTAGAGACCCAGATATTTCGCCAATCCGTTTGAGAAGAAGTCAGATTTCACGCTCCTGAACAAGTTAATATCTTTCGCGACTGTGTCAACATTAATAAAACTCTTCTTCGATGACTGTGAACCAATGGCAGATGTGCAGGAAGAGACACACTGACACCCGCGCTATCTGGTCAAATATGCTACTGGTCACTCACTGAAGCAGCAGCTAATGTACTAGTAGCTGAGGACATACAGTACTGTGCAGTCCATCCGGCAGGCTGGTGAACCCGCGAAATATCCGGGTATCTAACCATCATCTCAGGATATCACTAGGTCTAGGAAAAATTCGCGAGTTCAATGGCCTGCATGCTAGAATGTCCTATGCATACTCAAGCCCCGTCTATTCGCTCATTACTGTCTGAATGAGTAGCAGGTAATGGACAAATAGTAGGGCTTCGGTATATACAGGATAATGGATTCTAGCATGTTGGTCGTTGAACTCGCGAAATATTCCTAGCCCTAGATATCACTGATTGTACACAGTAAAAGTGTGTACTAGTATTATTTATGTTTCATTAAGTTTGTCTATCTTTCTTTATTGAACGTAAACACCACATCGCGATAGTAAAATACATCTAGAGTGCAAGTGTGTGGACAGGCCTACTTGTGAAAGCTTGTGCTAATTACTGACCTATTTTTATTGCCTACTGTTGTGGAACATGTACTTGTAAAATCAGTGTAATTATGTATCATTATTAGAGTAAATAGTAATGGAATCGTTCATTAATTTGTCATGCAGATTTATTGCAGGAGAATTCTTTAAAGTAAACTTAACATTCTCTTGCAGTGGTTATGCATGACAAATCAATGAAAGATTCTATTATTATTTAGGTCAAGCAGTTTACCAAGAATATATCCCGTGCTTTGTCGAAGAAAACATTCTGATTCAAACAAATGTTATGGCTAGAGACCGGAGAAATTTGTGGCTTCGCTGACCTCGAGGCTGGGCCTCCAAGAATATATGTGTGGTCAAGAAGACAGCAGATGTACATTGGTTGTTCACTGACACTGTGATATGTTTAGTTACGTTGTTGTAGCCTCAGCGACTTCCAGGAACTGTCATAAAAGTCCAGGACCAGTTGCGAAAGTAACACGAACGTATAGTACTTGCAATTATAGCTTCTATCCAAAAGAAAACGTTAATTTTTCAGGTCCCTAGTTATGGCTCAAAAACTGAAAATGCAATAAAATTGTCTAACGCTACCTTAAAACTTTCTACCAATAAAATGATGGGGTCACCACTGAAAATGTCAGTCAGGCGAGTGATCTACGATAACACTGCACGAAGTTTCAGTGTCTTGCAGAAGAGGCGATACCGTACCAGATGAGCCGGTCAACATCGCCCTTGGCGCCGTGCCCCACTCTCGCAAACACACGGCCAGTAGGCGGACGTCGTAAATTGTACAGTAGCTTGTATTTTAGTGGAACACAGTTGTACAAGTTATGGGTGATTTAACCAATGTTATTAGTTTGCAGGTAGTTTTGAAGCTGCTATTTCCGCCCTCGCCTCGCGTCTCTCCGGGTGGACTCGGTCTGGCCCCGGGTATTGATCGCCCCCCCCCCCTCCAACCAACCCGGTACTTCTCCATCGCCTGGGTGACTCCCTTCTTTGACTAACTAAGGGCCTGTACACAATTTATTACATTAACATTTCACTTTACGTTTCCGTTACATTAAGTATTTTGTCAATACACAATACATACGTAAAGAATAACGACAGTTGTAAAACGACTTGAGAATCTGTTTGACACGAAATTATTTTGACAGAAATCATTATATTTTTGTCATAACAGCGTATCACGTAGATATTAAAAAAAAATAAGCCTAGTTATTTAAATATTTTCAATTTATGATAGTATTTTTTTTTCAGAATGCAAGCAACGCCATCTATTGGCGAAACGTACAGTTCCTTTACAAATACTTATCAAATGCTTTTATAAGGTTTCCCGAATACACTTAAGAGATACGTGTTACATTTTTCATGAAATCCAAGTGCTGGAGAATAAAACGATGCTCAGAAATAAAGATTTTTCGTTTCACATACATATTCATCTGTTCTTTGCTAACGGTCATCTTCACTTTGACTTTTAAGTTTTTAGTTTATCGGAAACGTAAAGTCAAGGTCGCTTGACTTTGCGTTTTGCGACGCTATTGTGTACGACCCCATAAGAAGCCATGTATAGAAAGCTATCGTAGTCAGATGTTAAAGTCAAATGCTACAGTTTTCAATTGTGTAGAGGCCTTAAGGCCTATACTAAATGTTACAGGACCAGTGCTCGCGACCTATCTACGTGTATGACCAAATTGAACGGCGCTATATTGCAGACCGCAACATGCAATGTCCCATACCAGTTTTATTTTTGTTGACACAAGTCGTTCTCCCCACCCCAGCTAAAGTACACAATTCCCTATCTTCGCCTGCAATATGACAGCATTCAATTTGGTCATGTAACAAAAGAGTAGCGCAACAGTTTAGTTCTTTTTATAACGTCTTTGGCTTATACACGGTTGAATACTTAAACACTTGACTTTACGTTTCCGTTACTTTTTAGTATTTCGGCAATACATAATACAAACGTAAAGTTCAAGTAACGACAGTTAAAAAAGTACAGAGAATCTGTTTTTTTTTTTTTTTTTTTGTAAGGAAAATATTGTAATGTAATTAACTATATATTTTCCATAAAAGCATATCACGTAAATATACAAAAATAAGTGTAATTATTAGATTATTTAAATTAATTATAATTTCTTTTAGAACAAAAGCAATGCCATCAATCATGGAACCTAAAGTTTATGTACAAATACCTATCTAAAACAATTTGCAAGGTTTTTAGAGTATATTTAAGACACACCTGTTATATTTTCAGTAAATTCCAATGCTGGAGTATAAAACCGTGCTCAGAAACTAACATATTTCGTTATAACGTACACACTCAGCTGGTCATTTGGGATAATATTTACTTTGACTGTAGGTTTTCATGGAAACGTAAAGTCAAGGCTGGTTGACTTTAGCGTTGTTCATGCCTTTGTGTACGACTCTGTAAGAAGCCATGTTTTGAAAGCTGTCGTATTGTTAAATGTTAAGACCACAAGTCCGTATTTCTGCTATTTTAGTAAGTTTGTTTCAAATCCTTAAAAATAAGCAGATATCGCAAAACCTTTACATATAATTGTTCGAAATTCTTTGTAGGCCTACTATATAGCATAATTTTTTTCGAACCATAATTTTGCATAGTTGTGGCTAGTTATCGACTTTTAGAAAATTTAATTAAGTCGATAACTAACCAAAAGTATGTAATTTTTGTTTTGGAAAAAAAAAGTAGACTATATAGCAAAAACCTAATGCAAAAAGAAGTTTTGTAAAATGTATAGTCTACCATTATTTATACTTAACTTCGGCGAACGGAACGAAAATAAGAATGACTGCGTCTTTGATAAAGCGCGAAAATAATGTTGATTGCTATAGCGAAGGTAATATTAACCTTGATTTATGTGGGGTTCATGAGTGTTGCATACATGCGCCTGAAACACTGGAATGGCCTCTTAAGAGTGCGTTGTAGATAAATAAACGCTGAAACCATAAATTGATTTCTACACTTTTTTCGAAACCAATATGGATAAAATACTCAATGACAATCCTATATAATGGTGTTTGCCAACTTTATGAGTAAATATTTATCCAGAATTACTCATTCGTTACGCGTGATCTCTTGCGCCGCAGTTAAATGCATGAGGTTACGGCGTCAGAGATTGTGCCTCAGAAGTTCCTAACACTGGAAACAATTTTGTTTACAACGTTGGCTAAGACTATTGTCTAGGGTCGCTATTGTTTAATTTTCGCAAATTAGCTTCAAGAAACCTACAGTTACAGATTGTTGCTTTTAGCGTTGAATTATGTACCACGTCCTCTTAAGGATCTAAGAAAATAAAACTCGAAAAAACAGCATAAATAGGAATCCGTGGCCTTAATGTCAAATGCTCAAGTCTTCAACTTGCAACCGCCTTAAACCCGCCCACGACGAAGAGTTCCTTTTTAGCCGACTCCTCGCTCCGAGACGGCGTGGGTAACGCCCCCGCGCAGGGCGAACCTCCTCAGAAGCCGCATGTCATTCATGAACCGTTCATTCATACCAAGACCGCGCCCCGGCTACAGAGGAATTCCCGTCCGCCTGTCGTCTCTCTCGTACTTGGCCTTCTTTCCCGTCTTTTTGTCCTTCACCGTCTTCCATCTACTTCTTTACATACTATTATACCGAGCGAGGTGGCGCAACGGTAAAACATTGGACTTGAATTTCGGAGGATCTATGTTCGTTTCCCGGTTCCGGCAATCCTGATTTCTCATACTCTGTCCGCTGTAAGCAGTAAGGACGAGACAAGCATGCGCATCACATTTCTCCTGTAGGTGCAGGTCACTCAGTGAACTAGCTTGCAGTTTTCTCGCTAACAACGCGCCCGTGTGATACTTTCAGCTGTGTCCCTGTTATTTTATGATATATTAATAAAGTCAGAGGTGAGGTACTTGGCTATACCTTCTGAAAGATTTCATTCCAAGATTAACATACTTGAGAGTGCGTGGTAGATAAATATACGCTGAATACATCAGTTGATTTCTACGCTTTTTTCGAAGCCAATATGGATAAAATACTCAATGACAATCCTAGATAGTGGTATTTGCCAACTTTATGAGTAAACATTTATCAAGAATTGCTAATTCATTACGCGTGATCTTTTCCGCCGCAGTTATATGCACGAGGTTGCGGCGTTAGATATTGTGCCTCAGAAGTTCGTAACACTGGAAACAGTTTGGTTTAAAACGTTGGCTAAAACTGTTGTCTAGAATTGCTATTGTTTATCTTTCGCAAATTGGTTTCAAGATACCTACAATTATAGATTTATGCGTTTAGTATTGAACCATGTACCATGCCCTCTTAAAGAAGACCGCAGAAACTTCCGTTTTTCGCCATTTTTTTGCCCCTAAAAGATGTATTTTATTGAGTAATGGTGAACTTGAAATGGGTAATACAGTCGTGTAATGTTCATTAAATGCTGCTCCTAAGCAGAGATAGAATAATCTGGTATCGGCGGAAGCTCTGCAGTCCCGCTCGGTGGCCTGACCAGACGGCCACCTTAACAAAGGTCATGGCCGACTCCTCTTTCAGCTCCTGTCACTGTACCAAGACGTGTGTCACCGTCTATAATGATCTCGCTGTCGACGAAATGTAAAACCCACGTATCTTACCTTGCTAGTGTTTTCATAGCTATTAAAAATTCACTCTCGCCGTCTGTACGGGATTTGGATTATTTATGGGGCTAGGAGAAATTATGCCATACTTTTTAGTCGGTTTTTAAAACGTGGTGTGTGATATATATATATATATATATATATATATATATATATATATATATATATATATATATATATATATATATATATATATATATATATATATATAAACAATTATTTATTTATACGTGTTTGTCTTGGTGCGATTCAAATTGCTATAGTATCTGGTAAGCTTTGTTTTTTCTCAATATCCTTAAAGCTATTATCGTATTAGTATTTTCCTTTCTTCAAAACACACTAAATCACATCCTAAAACCTTTTCTTTATATATATATATATATATATATATATATATATATATATATATATATGTGTGTGTGTGTGTGTGTGTGTATATATATTCCTATAGAAATATTATCCTCATAAATGCAGAAAATGGTTCTTCTACAAAACCGATGTCTTAAAAAGTGAGTGAACTACACAGAATGTACTTTAAGGGGGCCTCCCTACCTGCGTTTCCAATGCGTTGCAGCGAGTTACTGTAATTCTTTTTTTGGAGGAAACTAGTTAACGCAAATTATATTTGTATATTTACGAAAGGAACACATTCTTCTCTTTATGTCGCTATAGTTTGAAAAATTCGGTACGTTAATTAAAAGCATCATTTTCGGGCCCCAAAAAAATGAGGTTTCCGGACTGTCGTATATGGAAAAATAACAACCGGATTCGAAAAACACAACTGTAGAAACAAACGATAGGCTTTGAACTATGCTTCCCACAAATAAAATAATGTGGTCACTATTTAAAGCCCCATAGGGAAAAGGATAATATTAAAGCACTGCACGCCAGCTGAGTAGCTTGCGCGGAGAGGCGATAATGCATTACATATGTCGGTTAATGGCACACACGCGCAGTCTATCTAGGGAGGCCCCTTAAGGGTGTTCAAGTGCGATGCAGTCATAATTTTATATTTTTTTATGAAATATTGTTAGTTTTGTAGACGATACTTGTGAGTACAGTTTCCTCTTACGTAACAGTTTTAGCTAGCATAGTTTTCTCATAACGGTGCGTCAAAGTCAAAATTTGCATTCACTGTTGCCATGCAAATAGTGAAAACCAATTGACTTAAGTTCGTGAAATAATTCGCTGTGAAATAACATACTATGGACTACGTAATAAAACATTTGAAAATATCCCGCGAACTGTTTTTGTATTTCAAAAAAATTGCTGAATTTGAAACTTTTTTTTTCTGTACTTTTGCGAATATTTTTTTAAATCCAAAATATGACTTTGAAATTTTTTAAATGTTTTATTGCATAGCTGATGAGGTGTAAGTTCACAGTGAAAAATATTGTTTAAGTAGGTCAGTTGGTTTGCACTATTTGCATGGCAGCGTAACAAGCAAATTTTGACTTTGACATCCCGTTATGAGAAAACTATGAGAGCTAAAATTGTTTGGTAAGAGTAAACTGCACTCACAAGTACAGTCTACAGAACTAACTATATTTCATAAAAATTATGATTTTATCGCACCACAGTTTTCATCTCCATATTTTTATTTTTATATTTTCACCTGTTATTTTTTTCTTGTTTTAGACACAAAATTTGACAAAACTTTCCTTTCATGAAAATATATTATTTCGCTTAGTTTTTGCGTAATGGCTCGTTAAAGTCAACATTTGCATGTTTCCGTTTTAAGGACGACATTAAAACCAACTGACTTACCAAACTGAAAAAAATTCACAGTTAATAACGTTGTTATAGACTACAATTTTAATTGTGTTTAACAACAAAATAAAATATTTTTGTATTTTAAAAAAAATTTAATTTTTTTTAAATTTTTATTTTAAGTTCCAGCATTTTTATTTAAGTACAAAAATTTTTTGTCGTATTTTTATGTACGTTACATTGTGGCCTGCGACGCTTTTATCCACTGTGAATTTATTCAGTTTGTTATGTAAGTTGGTTTTAGTGTAGTCCTTAAAACGGAAACGTGCAAATTATGACTTTAACATGCTATTTCGCGAAAACTATGAGAGATAAAAAATTAGTAAGAGCCAAATTTTGTTACATTTTAAGTCTAAAATAAGAAAAAAAATATCTGTTACAAATAAATAATAAAGCCATGGTGATGAAAATTGCGGTAGACCGCACCCTTAATATGTAAATACCTACACTTACCCACGCTACGGCTACATGAAGCGTATGGGCTCTAAGTCCTATACACAATTGAATACTTTAACATTTGACTTTACGTTTCCGTTACTTTACATGTTTGTCAATACACAATACAAATGTAAAGTTAAATAAACGACAGTAGAAAAACTGTTGGTAATCAGTTTTTGAAACGGAAATATTGTGATATAAATCATTGTCTATTTACCGTAAAAGCATATCAAGTCGATATTTAAATAATAAACGCTATTTTTTTCATTTATTATATTATTTTTTCAGAACAAAAGCAACGCCATCTATTGACGCAACTTAAAGTTCATTTTCGAATATTTCTCCTCCAATGCTACTTACCACGTTTTTTCGAGTACGTTTAAGACAACCGGCAACCCTGTTATTTTTTCACGGAATCCCAATACTGGAGGACAAAACTGTACTCAGAAATAAACATTTTTCGTTCTAGCTTACATAATCAGCTGGTTATTTTCGAACGGCCATCTTGTCTTTGACTTTAGCTTTGGCGACGCCATTGTGTACGACACCGTAAGAAGCTATGTATCGGAAGCTATCGTAAAGTCAAATGTTAGAGTCAAATGCTAAAGTTTTCAATTGCGTATAGGGCTTAAAGGCCAACTTTTGCTGGCTCACCGTCTGTTATGTCGCCTCTAAGCGTGTACCGCCCTATTGGAATCTTACTCTCCTCTGGAGGACTACTTCTACACTTCAGCGCCGATCACAATCCTCTTCTCTTCACTTTCGTCGTGAAGTGTCATAGACGCCTCGGTGTCGTTCGCCTCTCATGAACGCCTACCCCCGAACTTCTTCTTCAAAAATAATATAGTTGATTCGGGATAAAGTGAGCACTCAAAAAAAAACCTATTTAATTTATATATTCAACCAATTCGTGTCTTTCCGCGCGTGACGGCTAACGACGGGAAATGTCTGACCTCTCCGGACACGTCGTTTGATGTTTGCGCCCGTAAAATTAATCGTGCAGAGAGTAGAAACCTATTTAGTTTGATAAACAAAAGTTTATTAATTACATAAGACATGGTCGAATTTAGTTGATTTTATTTCAGCATTGTTGTTTTTAAATAGGAAATTACACGGAACTACATACGGCAATTCACTGCCAACCTTACAAGCAGTAAGGCAACTACAGTTAATGTAAAATTATATGCAGCAACGTGTAGTGTTTTTTTTTTTTTTTTTTTTTTTTTCAGAGGTTAAATCTTTAGTGCTCATTTTATCCCGAACGACCTGTACATACAATGCCCACACCAGCTCATGGCAAAAAACGTTGTAAGCAATAAGAGAGTGGCCACCCCTGTCATTTTCATGAAAGGAAGGCGTCGTCGGGCGTTTTAGTAGGCCTAAGCATAAGAAAGTTGACAAGACGACGTTGTTTATTTTCGTGTGGTATCCAGTATTTGGAAACATAAAATATAAACATTTTATGATCACCTTCCTTAATATTTTCTTAAGACGATTAGTCTAATTATAAGATCTACCACATTTTTCATAAGGATTTTCGCACGTGGGAATCTTTATGTACGATGCCGCTGGTCTGCCGGTTTCCTTGGGGATCTCCCGTTTCCCTCGCCCTTTCATTCCGGTGCTCATCCATACTCGCATCATGTTACCCCTCACCAGCGCTAAATACCTATGATACATTATATTTTTAATCAGTGCGTTTTTATTTATTAAACAAAATATGTTAAGGGATCTCCTTAGATAGGCTGCGTTTGTGTGTGTGTGTGTGACAGGAGCGGTAAGGCCACTATTAACCGGTGTATGTAGTGTATTATCGCCTCTCCGCGCAAGCCCCTCAGTTGGCATGCAGTGCTTTACTATTATCCGTTTTTCTATGGAACTGTAAGCAGTGACCACATTATTTTATTTATGGGCAGCAGATAGTTCCAAGTCTGATGCTTGTTTCTATAGCTGTGTTTTTTTTTTTTTTTTTTTTTTTTTTTTTTTTTTTTTTTTTTTTTTTTTTTTTTTTTTTTTTTTTCGAATCCGATTGTTAGTTTACCAGATACGGCAGTCTAAAAAAATACATTTTTGGCCATTTTGATAGGCCCGAAAACGATGTTTCTAATAAATGTGCCGAATTTTTAAAACTATAGCGACGTGGTTTTAAGTGTGTGTTCTTTTCTTATATATATATATATATATATATATATATATATATGTGTGTGTGTGTGTGTGTGTATGTATGTATGTATATATATATATAATGTGCGTTAAATAGTATTACCTCTTAAGGCCGTTCAAGTGTTTATTTGAGTACGAAATTATGTCAATTTTGTAGACGTCACTTAAGACTGCATTTCCCTCCTATGGAAAAATTTTTAGCGTGCATAGTATTCAAACAACAGCATGCCAAAGTCAAAATATGCGTGACTACGGGCGCATACAACTAAGGAAAACTATCAGACTTACTAAAAAGAGATAATTTACTCTAAGATTAGATTTCGCGGCCTAATGGACAAAATTTATTAAAACATGAAAGGGCGCATCTTCGTATTTTTTCAAATATTGCTGAAAATAAAGTTTTTAATGTCGAACATTAATGACATCTCAGGTGCACTAAAACGAATACCTTTTTATTTCATTCAAATATTTTGTTTTTGACCAATAACAGTATTCATCCTGATTACAACGATACCAAGTTTATAGCAATGCGAACTGTTGACTCATTGTGGTGTATGTGCGCAGTAACAAGTGCGCATCCCCTTCTACGACGCGACGATTTCTTACGCTCGCCTTTCTTATGCGGGTAGAGAGCTCAAGCGACGTAACCTCATCCTTCCACATCCTTCCTCAGACCGAAGCATATATTCCGAGTTTCATGTACTGATATTTACTAGCCTTGAATAGCCTTAAGTCGTGACAAACCCAGCGTTGCACTATGTAATTTGACGTGCTAGTCTTAGCCTATATTATACAGTACATTGTTTTCCGATAGCGTATTTAGAAAAACGACACATTTTACTATCATTATGCCCATCCATTTATTCTTAGATTATGTATTATAGATTATATTTTGTTACTTTAAGTATTTTTCTAGGAAATAAACTATCAAGTATTAAAATACGCATGAGAAATAATTTTGAGAACATTGCACGATAGACATACACAGAGGTCTTTGCTGCTGCTCTTGACAGTAAAAGGCGAAGCAGAGAAAAAACAATGCTTTCCACAAAATTGCTGTAATTAAATAAAATAACTGGGGCAACGAAGACAGAAAATACGCAGTACTTCCACAAGTTTCAAGGAAAATATTTAAAAAAATAATTTTTCCCCCTCTAAACTTTTCAAGCATGATTACCCTCCTGCTTCTAATCAGTTAAATTTATTATTCATTATATAATTTAATAATCGCTCACAATGTGTAGGCCATTAGTACAGATGATGGTAAATCGCGACATCGCCGACATAGCCTTGAAAACACTGCAGTTTTTTGCTATATGCACGATTGCGTGATGTACGTGTGACACAACATAACTGCCTGCATACCAATAACAGGCATCAAGTATTACAATAGCGGGATTCTTATCGGCTCAGTCAAATAGGGTAACAGCTCCACGTACAAGCGAAAGTCAGTAATCTTCTGGTCAGCTGAACGTATGTTGAAACCCAGCAAACAGTCAAGTTTTCCCGCGATGAACCATCATTTGGGCCATGAACTCTCGAAAAGAATTTTGTCCCAGTTTGTTTCAGTGCCTTATGTGCACTAGTTGTGCTTAGTAGTTGTTGGCAATGTGTCTTTGTGAAGTGACGTTTCGCATTTGACTGTGCCAAATCACAGTTATTTTACAGCAACACCACGCGTCTGTCATTTTCGGGTATAACTAGAGATGATAGTTTATCGCGGAAAAACTTGACTATTTGCTAGGCTTTAACAAACGTTCAACTTATCAAAATATTACTGGCTTTTCCTTGTACGTGGAGTTACTGCCCTATTTGACTGAGCCAATAAGAATGCCACTATTTTAATAGATAATGCATGTTATTGGTCTGCAGACAGCTACGTTGTGTCAGTGTTTTCAAGGCTATGTTGACACAAAACATTTTCGCGATATACCATCATCTCTAGGTATAACATGAAGAGACGTGAGGGTTAAATCATCCAATCACTGTTTATGCAGCAGTATTGCATATGTGCGCGTAAAACACTGAAACAAACCGTGGCAAAATTCTTTTCGCGAAAAGTTCACGGCCCTAACCCGTCTTCTATAGTCATTAGGTTTCGTTCTGAGCAGATGACAAAAAAGGACTGATGCAACTAACAGTATTAAAAAAAAAAAAAAAAATCTCACCTTGACCGAGTTTTGAACTCTTGGCAGTTAAAACAACTTCAGTTAGCACGCTGAAACACTATTATTTTATCCACCGCACGACACTTTAACAGTAGGCTCTAATAAATGTATTACGGTATTTGAATGGGTTACTGAATGTTTAATTTAGTCACAGTAAACACAAGTTGTTATTGTCAATAGCTATCGCCCGCGACTAGTTCGCGTGGTTTTCAATTTAATGCGATAATGTTTTGGGTACCTAGCTCTTCCCCCTCCCTGCCCCAATTGTCCCCCCCCCAAAAAAAAATCCCCTTTATATAAAGTTTTTGTCAGAAACCTTGGCGGACGCGCGCATATCAATGACAACTGTAACACTTCATTGTTTTCAACCGAAGTTCAACTATATGACAGTTGTACTGTACTTGATATACGAACCAAGCTACATTTTCTGAAATTCCTCACGGCATGCTCTTTATTCATAAATATTTATGATGGAAAGTTGTCTTTTTTCTTGTACAGGGCGAAGGTTCAGAGCTTTAGTCGTGAAAAGTAACATACAGAATTACTTCTGCATTTATAATGTTAGTAAGGATCTGAAGAATTCGCGTTTTTTTTATGGGCGCAAGCTACAAGATTGTGTCACACTGTAAAAAAATGTTTGTACTTTTACAAAGAAAATCCTTGGAAACCCAGTTGCCATAGAAATTCCTTGTAAAACTACGATGGTTGTCCTTGTAATAAAATACAAAGTATATGTTCGTAAAATTACAAGGACTAGCCTTTAGCTTAACTTTCAATAAGGAAAAAAATTAATTTAAATGTTTATTGTAAATCATAAATTACATTGAATTTATTTATCAAATAACTTTTGAATAAAGGACGTATACATATAATTATTTTGAAAGAAAAAAATCACGGGAGGTGCTAAGTTTTGAGCCACTCTCCCTTTGCTTATAATGTACGCATTTTACCCCTAGACCACTGTGACTTCTGTATTGCTTAGTCTTTGTTTGTTTGTATACATTCAATGTACAGTTCAGTATTAAACCTTTCTTTTAAAGCACGCAATTCAAATAAACATTCCCTTTATTCCAGAAAAATAATTTTCAGAGGTAATCTTTTCATAAGTAATTTCCGACGAACTTACGTTTTTTGTAGGCTACACATACGTTTCTTTGCGAACAAAATCATTTTAACATTATAAACTAATAATTTAACAAGGAAAATTTTTCAACATTTACAAAAGTTTGTACAACTTTGAAGAAGTGCCTTGTCATATTTTACAAAACAATTTACAGTGCAGTAACTGTCGGTATAGGTACAATGAATTCATTTGTAGTATTACAAAGTTTACCTTTGTAAATTCATAAACTAATGATTGTACAAAGGAAATCTTTGTACTTTTGCAAGGATTTGTAAATGTACAAAGAAATACCTTGTAAATTTTACAAAAAAAAAAAATTGGCAGATTGCGCCTTCCGCAATTGGGCCTTGACGTATTTGACACTTATTTGAATGCGCTGAACCGATAATAAAAATTAGCAAATAAGTCCAAACGTGGTTCGGGATAAAGTGAGCACACAAAAGAGCCGTACTTAAGTTCTATTTTCAGACGTTTCGTATCCTTCCGCTCGTAACAGCTAACGACGGGAAATGTCTAACCTCTCTCTTGATGTTTGCGCGTGTAAAAAAAATTGCATGGTCAGTAT
The DNA here is from genome assembly GCA_003012365.1 of Medauroidea extradentata. Lineage (NCBI taxonomy): Eukaryota > Metazoa > Arthropoda > Insecta > Phasmatodea > Phasmatidae > Medauroidea > Medauroidea extradentata. The sequence goes on along the minus strand of PNEQ01120322.1, from coordinate 6,110 downwards.
GAATCGATACAGTTTGATGAAAAAGTTTATTAATTATATAAAATACAGTTACGTCGATATCGGTTGATTTTGACTCTGTATTGTTGTATTTAAATAGGAAACGCACGGAACTGTATTGCGTAACTTCGCTCCCAATCATACAAACACTAAGGAAACTACAGGTAGTGTTGATTTATATGCAGTAACGGCTAGTGACATTTTTGAAATGTTAAATTTTTAGTGCTCACTTTATCCCGACTGGCCTATGTATGGTATTTACTACTATGTCAGCGAGCACTCGGTGAGCAGCTGTTGTCTGCTTGAGTAAACCAGGAGTGAATCCAGTTCTGAATTTGGGGGGGGGGGGGAAATTCCTAAAAAAAATAGCTATGCTCACACCCCGAGTCATAGAAGAAGAGGGGGTCCTGAGGCCCTTCCCCGTATGCCGTTTTAAAATTTGATGAAATTTAATTCAAACTACACACGAAAGGCTCTCCTGGATCGGCCTCGAAGTGATCTAATATTCTTGTAGCTCTAGCCTACATGTCAGCGGACCCGCGAATTTTTGCGGTCTCTAAATATTAGCAGAGTATAGTTGTTTATTCTTTTGTTTTGTTGTGTTTGCGTGTACGTGCTTTATTGCTGAAGTTCACGTCGAACTATGTTTCTTTGAAGGAGGTCGCATTTGCGTTATACACGGCCGCCATGCTGTCTGTTTATCACGCCTGTTGTATGATCTCTTGAACGTCGTCTACACGATAAGAGCACCAACTCGTACGTCCAGGGACGTTTACTACCGTATACGAGGACTCTCAAATGGTTTAAGCTTGCCGTTTCTGGAAATTGTTCCACTTGTAGCTCTGTGTTAGAGAGCTCTTAATATACAAGCGGAACTTCAGCTTAGGCCCCCGGCCGTGTTCAGAGCACTTAAGCCGATTTTTTTTTTTTCGAAAACTTCTCAACGTGCTTAAGGCGACTGCATAGGTGGACGTGTTTTGCGCGTTCGAAATCTAGAAGTGTAGAAGCGGTATATGCCTCTCCCTAGCCTCTAGGCGCTAGTCCCTAAACTGAAATGCAGTCTTCTCACCAACAGCACGCCTCTATGAGGCTTTCAGTGGTGAACTTGTAATTTTCTGACGTAATATTAGAGATAAAGGTGTATTGGACAAGCCTATACCTTCCAAAAGTTTCTTCGGATAAATTTTCATACTTAAAAAGGACTGCGAAAATACGTACTTTCGCCATTTTCGGCCGCTAGAGTGTATGCTTTACGGAGTAATGGTGATCCTGAAAGGGGTATACACACGTGTGGACAAAGCTGAGAGTCCAGCCAATCACACATGCTTTGCTACCATTGGCCGAGCAGGTTAGTGACCATCCAGGCTATATAAACCCCAATTTTGCAGCGAACTTCATTCGCATCTTGGTGTTCCGACCAGCAGTGTCTCAGCCTGAAGACGGGGATAGATCGCAATTCCCGAAACGTTGCATTTTTTCGTTGTTTCTAACTTGTGTTGTCTATTTGTCTTTTGTTTGTTGTCCACTGTTAATTGTTTTTGTCTATTTCCATCATTTTTCATATTGGGAATCTGGTTCTATATTTGTGTCTGTCTTTTGTGTCTGGGGGTTGTGTCGATATTCCATTCAATTCTATCTCTTAGAATTCTTTGTTGTTTAATGTAATAAAAAAAGACAGAATTCCTCTGGGAATGTTTTGAGTGTTTTATATATTTTTTGTTCTTTTTCTTTTTTATACTTTGTCATTCAATGGCGTGTGTCCACAAACCAATAAATTCTAATTGTAAACTCCCATTGCAACAAACATTTAAAAATCTCACTCATCAAAGTCACAAAATGACAGTTGCGGTATAGCCAAAATTAAAAAAAAAGTTATTAATTTATGAAATCAAAATTACAGGCACTAAAAGTCAGTGTATCAATGCATTTTATGACGTGTTTGATAAAAGTTAGTTTCGAAAATTTCAATGACAGCCACAACTCAATGTTTTGTAAAAATTGACTCTTTTTTTTTCTTCCGTCTTTAAAAAAATGCAAAACGGTATCGTTTTGTAACCCCAAAGGTCTCGTGAAATAGCTTGATCCGAATTTGCTATCTTCGTGATTTTCACATCGTTTTAATACACGTAGGCTATAAAATGTGATTCAAAAACTTTTCTAAATTTGGCCCCTATAGAAGTGAAAAGACGTAACATTTTCTATGGATTATTGGTCCCTGATATTTATCGAAGTGTTCGTTTCAGCATCTTACGTAAATTCCTGACAATTGTGTCTCTTTTTGTACTGAATAAAATATACAATATACTAATTACCACGTTGGGAACTTAGTTTGTTCAAGTCAGGCCACCCGAAAAGTAAGTATATGACTATCGAAAAATAATTACAGTGGATTAAAATTTTGCAATCCTATCGATACTTACTGTGATACAATCTCTTCGAGTGAGTGAGTGATTTTGGTCAGCACTTAATATCGAGGTCTTCAGCGCTGGTGAGGGGTGACATGGGGTGAGTGTGGTGCAACGCCGGAATGAAAGGGCGGGGGAAGCGAGAGATCCCTGAGAAAACCCGTCGACCAACGGCATCGTCCGGCACGATTCCCACATGCGAACCCGGATCGCTTTGGTGGGATGCAAATGGTTTCATTATTTTTTAATTATATTTTATGTATATTTTATTTATATTTCCCCTTTAATGTGATTTATTTGAGTAACCCCAAGTGACTTCTGCTGGACAATAATTGTATAGAGATAGTTTATTGAGACCAGTTGGACGAACACAAATTCATACCCAGCCTGACCTGGAAATCGAACCAGAACCCCTCGCATCAAAGTCGGCCGCTCAACCGAGCGACGGGGAGTCGTAACCACTCGGCCACCGCGGCCCCCGAATAGTTGGGTCCTTGCAGGAGTGTTATGTTTCTGGCCCGCGAGGTCAGATGATTTATGGCGATGGACGCGTACTCGCCGACCAGCATGGACATCCATTCTCGTCCCTACGCCGCAGCAGACGACGTGACTGGACTGCTAATTCCTAGTCCGAAACCGACGGACGGATATCGAACGCAAACTCCCTGGTTCTCGGTAATAGGGAAGGCGGGGGGTGGGGGGGGACACACCATGATGCGTGCAATGGAAAACTGCCCTTCCTAGATATTTTCATTCATACATTCTCTGTGTCACACCCTGCATTTCGTGTCTGCAGTTACGACTGGTTTCCATTGGCGTACCTAAGGTGGGTTTTAAGGTTGAAACACCCCCCGAAATTGTATGACATATTTTTTTAATAATGGTTATTTTTCTAAAAGATAATATTACCAGTTTACTTACACTTGTTGCGTAAATTTAACTGATACAATTTAAAACTGTAATGCTGTAAGTGCCAAATAATCCATTGGGTCCATATCCTCCCTCAGAAGTTCGTAACACTGGAAACAATTTTGTTTAAATCGTTGGTTAAAACTATTGTCTAGGATTGATATTGTTTAATTTTCGCAAATTGGCTTCACGAAACCTACAGTTATAGACTAATGCTGTTAGCGTTGAATTATGTACCACGCCCTCTTAAGGGCGTTCACATGCGAAAATTTATAATTTTATGTTTGTACGGCATAGTGTTCGTTTTATATACGTTACTTGGTCCTACATTTTTCGCTTTTATATATATATATATATATATTTTTTTTTTTCTCTCATCGGCTTCCCATAGCAACATGACAAAGTAAATATTTGCAAGTTACGGGAACATCGGAATAACAAACACCAAGTGACTTACTCGAATTAAATATTTTACACTAAAATTATATGTTATGGGTGATATGCTAATGGATTTTAAAATACGGAGTATAATTCCTTTGTACTTTTTAAAAAAATATATTAAAATTAAATTTTGACTTTGGCGTGCTGCTACGGGAAAACTATGAGACCTAAAAATACATTTTACAGGTGGAAAATTCAGGACAAAGTAATGTGTATAAATGAACGTTACGTCGTGCAAATATAATATTATGGATTTTCACCACGCGGTTACCCTAAAGGTCATGGTCTTTCATTTATTTCAAACAACTGCAAATAACTCGAATACTTTTTAACCAAATGCTTTGAAAAATTTTGAGACTGTGTACAGTCATACGATACACAATTTTGCCAGAGCGTTTTTAAAAATAATGCACCGTTTGCTAGCAAAAAAAAATATTTTGCTTCATTTTTTCTTATTTTGACAACAAAATATGTGATATTTCGGGGGCAAAACTATAAAAATCCATTTAGTGTATGCAACAGAAAAATTCAGGTACAAACGTTGATATAAAGTTTTAAAACTACCAGAATTAATTTTTGATACATGTATTAATTTGTTTTTAAAAAAATATTTTCGAAACCACAGCAAAACTAAAGAGCGAGGCCTTAAGGTGGCCGTCTGCCGAGGCCGCCGAGCGGTGTACAGATGTTCGGCCGTTATAGGCTGTTTGTTCACTTTAAACTGAGCGCTCAGTAAAACTTATAATAAGTAAGAAAAATATTTTATTGTGCCCGTAAGTGTTAAGTCTTGAGTGTTGTGTAAATTTTACACTGGTTTATAGATACTTAAAAGTTTTTATATCAAAACTAGTGAAGGTGGCTGCAAATCGACTTAGACAAAAATGAAGCAGTGCTCGCTTTATGGTGAAGAGCCTATACCAGATTATTAAAAAACTACTCATCGCAAATGAGTCATCTCTGCTTAGGAATAGTACTCAATTGACTACTGGTTATGGTAATTTCAAAGCAAAACTATACGAACAAAATCTACAGACGTCACCACTCTGCCAAGTCTGAGGTGTTGACAACACTATTGAACACGTTATAAATAATTGTCAAAATATTCAATATACTAAAGCTTGGTTTGCAGATGGGATTAAGAGTGAAGGCCTTCAATTAAACATGGGAAATATTATTTATGAAGAAAGATATCACAAGATATGTAACGAGTTCGCCAGCAATATCGGCAAAAGACTGGAAGAATTTGGTAAGAGGTATGCCTTGCTTAATGAATGCTAAAATTTTTCCGATTGCCCACAAGGAAGGTCTCAGGTATATGCTGTAGAGTAAACTAAAGTCAGAGACACATTCCGAATGGTGAGGAGGACAGGTTATATGAGAACACAGGCAGAAAGCCTAGTTAATTACTTTTGACGGAAGGAAGAATGACCAGGCAAGGCGAAGAGGGAAGTAAAAGTATCCCGTGTACTGCGTTATATGCCGTTCACAATAAAGTGAGCACTGCATAAAGTTTTCTTTCGGCATTTTTGCAGTTATCTTTACTATTTTTAATACGAAAACATCCATGTAATTAAAATCAATTGTAGAAGTTTCAACACTCTCAAAAGTTAACAAATATTGACCCAATGTAACATATTTTTAATTAATTACAAGTTCTGCTGAGTGCTCAGTTTACAGTGAACAGCCTATACTTTTGCAAATAAGGGCGGATGGAGGGACCGCTGGTCTTCGGGTCATAAAACCTGCTTAGGAATAGCTACACGTGTGTATAGACAACCCACTTCAATTACACCACTACTCATTTTTTATGCATATTACCTAACGGCCGAAAATAGCGAAATTAGAGTTTTTGCTGTCTCTTTTTGGTACATAAATCTTGGCGCAGAATCTTTTAAAGGGTATAGGAGTGTACAATGCAGCTTTATGTTTAATAATACGTCATTTAATAATAAGATCACCACTGAAAGTCTCGTACAGGCGCGTTGTCGAGGAGTTGTGACTTCGCTTAGAGACTAGTGTGAGGCGTTGAAGCGCGTGCTGTCTCGTCCTCACTGCTTCCGCACTCGTAGGCCTCAAACGCGAAAATACTGTTGCATGCTGTGTTTCTGAGGGCGGGCTGGATGGGGCCTGTGTCGAAACACCTTGAGGGCTGGCCCATTACTCAAAGCCCGAGTGTCTCACAGTGGGAATCCCGCCGAAACTACGTCATAGATACCTGTCCCAACTGCGTTTTTGCCCTGCGAAGCGGCGTACGTGACTCAAACCACATCCGAAACATGATGAAATATCTAATTTTAGACCCCTGTAATGCGGTAATTCCCCTGCTGTTTTGCCTGGTATATAAGGGCTGAATCGACA